>PITA01008472.1:0-84217 GCA_004023965.1 Spilogale gracilis | reverse complement strand
AAAAAAAAAAAAAAAAAAAAAAAAAAGGCCAACATCACAGAAATACAAAGGGCTGTAATAGTCTATTATCAAAAGCTATATGGCAACAATTGGGCAATAAGAAGAAATGAAACATAAAAACCTACCAAAACTGAAGCAGGAAGAAATAGAAAATTGGAACTTACCAGCAATGAAATTGAATCAGTAATCAAAAAACTCCCAACAAACAAAAGCCCAGGACCAGATGAGTTTACAGGTGGATTCCACCAAACATTTAAAGAAGAGTTAATACTTATCCTTCTGAAACTGTTCTGAAAAATAGAAGGAAAATTTCCAAATTCAATCTGAGGCCAATATCACCCTAAAACCAGACAACAAAACCAGATAAAGACACCACAAACAAAACTATAAGCCAATATTGCTTGTGACTATATATGCAAAAATCCTCCACAAAATATTAGCAAACTGAATCCAACAATACATTAAAAAATCATTCATCATGATCAAGTGGGATTTATTTCCAGATTCAAGGGTGGTCCAATATTTGCAAAACAATAATCATGATGTATCAACAAGAGAAGGGATAAAAACCATATGATCACTTCAAATGATGCTGAAAAAGTGTTTGACAAAGTACAACATCCATTCAATCCATTCATGGTGAATACCCTCTGAAAAGCAGGTCTAGAGGGAATATGCCTCAACACAGTAAAGGTCATATATGAAAAACCCACAGCAAACATCATATTCAGTGGTGAAAAACTGAGAGCTTCTCCCCCTAAGATCAAGAACAAGACAGAGATGTCCACTGTCACCATTTTTATTCAACGCAGTACTGGAATCCCTAGCCACAAGCAATCACACAACATAAAGAAATAAAAAGTATCCAGATTAGTAAGGAAGACGTAAAATTTCCACTGTTTACAGACGACATGATATTCTACATAGAAAACCCTCAAGATTCCACCAAAAAACTGTTAGACCTGATAAATGAATTCAGTAAAGTCACAGGATACAAAATCAGCATACCAAAATCTGTTGCATTCCCATACACAAATAATGAAGCAGCAGCAAGAGAAATTAAGAAAAACAATTCCATTTACAACTGCACCAAAACCAATAAAATACCTAGGAATAAACTTAACCAAAGAGATAAAAGATTTGTACCCTGAAAGCTATAAAACTCTGATGAAAGAAATGGAAAGACAGTCCATGCTCATGGATTGGGAGAATTTTGTTAAAATGTCTACACTACCCAGAACAATTTTCAGTTTTAATGCAATCCTTATCCAAATGCCAACAGCATTTTTCACAGATCTGGAACAAATGATCCTAAAATTTGTATGGGGTCACAATAAACCCTGAATAACCAAAATAATCTTGAAAAAGAAAAACAGAATGGGAAGAATCGCAATCCCAAATTTCAAGTTATATTACAAAGTGGCAGTAACCAAAACAGTATGGTACTGGCATAAAAACAGACCCATAAATCAATGGAATAGAATAGAAAACCTAGAAATAAACTCACAATTATGTGGTCAATTAACCTTTGGTAAAGGAGAAATGAGTATACAATGGGGAAAAGACAGCCTCTTCAACAAATGGTGTTATGAAAACTGGACTGCTACATGCAAAATTATGAAACTGGACCACTTTCTTACACCATACACACAAAAAAACTGGAAATGGATTAAGAACCTAAATGTGAGACCTGAAACAAAACAAAAAAGTCCTATAAGAGAGCACAGGTGGTAATTTCTCTGACATTGACCATAGAAACATTTTTCCAGATAGGTCTTCTGAGACAAGGGAAATAAAAGCAAAAACAAACTATTGGAACTACATCAAAATAAAGAGCTTCTGGACAACAAAAGAAACAATTGACAAAACAAAGACAACTCACTGAATGGGAAAAGATATTTGCAAATGACATATCCTGTGAGGGGTTAGTATCCAAAATATATATAGTATCCAAAATATATAGTTAGTATCCAAAATATATAAAGAACTGATACAGCTCAACTCCAAGAAAACAAATACTCCAGTTAAGAATGGGCAGAAGTCGTGAACAGACATTTCTCCAAAGAAGACATCCAGATGGCCAACAGACACATGAAAGGATGCTCAAAGTCAGCTATCATCAGGGAAATGCAAACTAAAACCACAATGATATATCACCTCACACCTGTCAGAATGGATAAAATAAAAAGTACAAGAAGCAACAAGTGTCAATCAGGATATGGAGAAAAAGAAACACTTGTGGATTGTTGATGGAGATGCAAACAGGTACAGCCACTGTAGAAAACAGTATGGAGGTTCCTCAAAAAATTAAAAATAGAATCACTGTATAATCCAGTAATCAGGCTACTGGGTATTTACCAAAGAATAGGAAAACACTAATCTGAGAGGGTACATGCACCCCAATGTTTACCACATCATTTTTTACAATAGCCAAATTACCGAAGAAAATTAAGTGTCCCTCATTATAAGAATGGATAAAGATGTGATATATATATATCTGATATACAATATATATGATATATAGCTCAGATCTTCTTTACACACACAAGTACTATTCAGCCATAAAAAAGAATGAAATCTTGTCATTTGCAACAACAGGGATAGATCTACAGGGCAAAATGCTAAGCAAATTAAGTCAGAAAAAGACAAATATACCATATGATTTTATTCATATGTTGAATCTAAGAAACAAAGGAATAAAAAAAAGAGACCAACCAAAGGAAAAAAAAAGACTCTTAACCATAGATAACAAAGAGATGTTTATGGGGGAGCAGGATGGGGAAGAATCCCTCCAATAGGGGAAGGGGATTAAGAGTACACTTATCTTGATAAGCACCGAGTATTGTACCTAATTGCTTAATCACTCTACTGTACACTTGAAACTAATTTAACACTGTATTTTCATTGGAATTAAAAAAAAACATACAAACAGAGGCACTTGGGTGGCTCAGTTGGTTGCATGCCCCACTCTTGGTTTTGGCTCAGTTTATGATCTCAGAGTCAGGAGATTGAGCCCTGTTTGGGATCTGTGCTCAGGGGATGTGTGCTTGAGATTCTTTCCCTCTCTTTCTGCCCTTCCCCCTTCTAATGCTCTCTCTCTAAAAATAAATTAATCTTGGGACACCTGGGTGGCACAATTGATTAAGCGTCTGCCTTTGGCTCAGGTCATGATCTCAGGGTCCTGGGACAGAGTGCCACATGGAGCTCCCTGTTCAGCAGGGAGGCTGCTTTTCCCTCTGCCTCTCCCCCACCTCATGATCTCAGCCACTCTCTCTCCCTCACACTCTCTCAAATAAATATATTTTTTTAAAAACTAAAAACTAAAAATAAATAAATTTTAAAAAAATAAAATAAAGCAAAATAAACTAAAACAAGAGGGGCAGTCTCAGTCTTCCCTATGGCCTATATGTTTTCTTGTAAGGCCTCATAGAGCCACCTGGCCTCATTTTTGATCCAATGTTGATTTCCCAAATCATGTCTAAGTCTGACCTCCCTCATGAGTTCAGGCTGCTGGGTAACTCTGGGTAGATGTTTTGCAGGGCCAAAGCCTTAACACACCAAAAACTGACCTTTCAACTACCTGCCATACTTTCCTTTGGCTGTTGATGGCCCTATCAATCTCCAGGTCATATCCTGACCCCTACCAAGTCTGGATTTTACCTCTTCAGTGTCCTCAAGCCTGCTCCTCCTTGCCAATATTATTAGGAGCTCTTAGTTTGCAGTTGCACAGGGTGTGCACTGCACAAGTCTGGGAGCGGGTGTGGCATGGACACCATTCATATGGACTGCCACGTGGGCCTTGATCAATGGCATAGAGTCCTCCCACCATGTTGGAAGAGGACCACAGCAGGCCCTTCTGAAGCTGATGGTCCAGAGCAAAGATCTCTCATAACATGGTCTGAAAATGAGACCTTTCAGAAGATTAAGTGATTCGCCCAAGACCATGTAGCTAGCAAGTGGCAAAAGCCAGACTGAAACACAGGTCTGTCTGACACTAAGACCTGTGCCCTGTCCAACTATTCCCCCTGCTTCTGCACCTTAGGAGCTGTGTACTCAAGGGCTACCCATTATTCTCACCGGCAGGAACCTACTCCCAGCAGAGCATAAGGCATGGCTGGCAGCCCAGGGGTCTGGGGGCACATGAGGCACAGGCCACAACAAGGGGGCTCTGCAGGTAGACGTGCAGCGTCAGTAGTTGAAAGCCTGCTGTCCAGCCTCTATTTGATCTCTCTGCCCACCTCACCAACTATCAATCTTACCCAGATAATCCTCATAAATACCAAATCAGATGACACGATTTCCCTGTAACATCCTCACTGATCCCCATTTGGTACAGCTGTCAGGATAAGGTGTACCAGTTCCTGACTTTGTCAAGGAACCCTGCAGGACCTGGCAGGGCTCACACCTGCAGTGCCACCGCAGGGCAGCTGGGGTTTTCTTGTCATCGGCGCCTCCCCCTCCTGGTGGCTTCTCAAACACCCAGGGGCTTTCAGCCTAATGGTAGCGCAAGCAAACCACTGAGACCGCATTCCTTTTAAAATCTATTAAAATATTTACATAAACTATAAAACTACTCCAAACAAGGTATCAATAAGAACAAAAAGATCAGCAAGGTTTTTACTCAAAGAAGTCTAAAGGGAAGATAAGTTATCTGAAATCAAACCAAAACAAAAAACATTTACCGCACAAAGAACAAAAATTACAAATTCAATGACAGCCAGGAGTCCTTTGCAAGCAAGACACAAGGTTATATAGCAACTACAATCTATTTCAAAAAGATTAAAAAGAAGGTCTCACCGACTCAACAGGATCAACATTACTAGATAATGGGCCAACTAGTGTCTCTGCTGAAAACACGAACAAGGTGTGAGGATCCACAAACAGCTATTGAACAGGAAGGAAGATGGGGGATGAAGCATGAGGCCATAAAAGACCATGAGAATAGAGTGCTGAAAGGCCTCCTGAGAAAATAGAGTCCCTGTAAAGGAAGCAGGATACATGGTTCTGAATCAGTAATCCAAGGTCGATGGGAACAGGTCAGATGAGAAAGGCGCCTCCAAACCCCATGCAGTGCGGCTCATGCCCCTGGGAAGTGAGAGTCCTGGAAATTAAGATAAGCCATCACCTGAAGACGCCTTTCTGCAAGGACGTTTTAACTCTTGGGCATGTTCGCATTAGGAACCTGGAGCAAAAGCTGTGGCCCCACGTCCCAGATCCCCTCATCCCAGATCCCCTCATTCCATGGCCGGCCCGGAGCACCCTGCTCTTGGCAGCTGCTGGGCTGGGCGCTGAGCACAGGGGGCCCAGACAACCAAGCAGTGACATGTATATGTTAATATTAATGTGAATCCTCTATTTTGACACCTAGGGACCACTAGTCCACTGGTGTCCCCTCACAGCTCTTGTTTCAGGACTTTCCTAGCTGTTCTTGCACATTTATCTTTCTATCTGAACTTTGGAATGAAACTGCCTAGTGCCAGGAAAAACATGTTTGTTGACACTTTTATTTGACTCACATTAAATTTTTTTTAAAGATTTATTTATTTATTTGACAGAGAGAGATCACAAGTAGGCAGAGAGGCAGGCAGAGAGAGAGGAGGGGGCAGGCTCCCCGCTGAGCAGAGAGCCGATGCGTGACTCGATCCCAGGACCCTGAGATCATGACCTGAGCCGAAGGCAGAGGCTTAACCCACTGAGCCCCCCAGGTGCCCTTGACTCACATTAAATTCATAAATTACTTAGAACTGACGTTTTTACACTGTTGAGTCCTTCTATATAAGGACAAGGTCACATTTTCCATTTGTCCACTTCCTAGGCACTTACAAATGTACTCACACGGGGCGCAGGGCAGGCGTGTAAGTTGGGAGGGATGGGGGGCAGGAGGCTGGAGGAGACCCAGGAGGCAGTGGCTGCATGACACAAGGGGATGGGATGGGGGGTGGCCGGGGAGGGACCCACAAGGAGCCATGCCTCCGGGAAGCACTCCTTCTTCCCACTCCTCGCACCTAGCCCGGGGCACGGAAGGATCAGTTTGACTTAGAAAACAATCCAAAGTGGGAAATTGCTATTCTTGGGAAATACATTGACTCAGCTACGCAGAGCCATTCAGGACCTTTTGAAGAACTACCAACCTAAAAGTTGAAGGAAGAAGAATACTGGCACACATCATGGAAAGCTGTCCCTTCCACCCTGTGAGCTGAATGAGCAATCATGCTGGGCAGCCCGAACTGACCCGCCAAAACGTCACAGATGACATCACAAGTTGTGGAACACGTGGACTATGGCCAAGACCTGCTCAGAAGTGGAAATCACACTTTCGTGACACATGGAACACAGATGCTCACCAGAAGCAACTTAAATCAAGTCAAAGATGATTTGAGCAAGATTGCAAAAAGACTGGCAGAGCTCAGCAGTTTTTGAGAAAATGATGCTGACAGGAATGTTTTAAAAAGTGGATGGTGAAAAAGGTGCACCATCAAGCTCGGAAGCGCTGCCAGTGTCAGAGGGCAGCAAAGCAGAATACAAATCAATTCCCTAAGATGCTACCATGAGCTGCGTGACTATTACCGTCCCCATAGTTCCAACATCTTGCAGAAAATACAAAGGGTGGAGGCAAGGAGGAGAGTGAGAACGGGAGAGTCAATGAAGACATGCAGACATTGATCACCGGGTGACAGCAATCAATGAAAAGTTCTCATGGAGAAGGGGAAAGGCAGTTGGATCAGTGATGGAGAAAATGCCACAGCTGGTAAGACAAAGTCTCAGGTCAGAGTTGGAGCCTCACAGAGATATCTGAGGAGGACGCCAGTCAGGGAAGTGTACTGGGTCTGAGAAAGTCCTTCCAATTCTGGAGAAGGCAAACCAGAGGTCAAATGTATTAGCAAATCCAAAAAGCAGTTATGGCTGTCCATAAGAATAAATAAGTGTACCGAACAGAAAAAGGAACTCACTGCTCTAGTGAATTCATGATCTTCAACCCCAAATTCACTGCTTCAAGAAACCTCAAATGCGGGGGCTACAACGCTAGAGGGTTTCAGTAATCTTCCACCTCAACAAAGAAGGAAGAAGCTATAAGACAAAGTCAATGAATCAAATAAGGAAATGCAGAGGGAGAGGGATCAAAGAGATGGCCTAACAAAGAGGAAGAGTGACTCTCTAAAGAAGTCTCAAATAGGTGACCCAGCCAGTTTAGGTTATAGATTAATAGAAGTTTCCCCAAATTTAGAAAAACTATGACAAAGTCTGTCTGGCTGAGGTGGAAGGCAGGTTCCCAGCACCAAGCAAGTGGGCCTGACAACAGAGGAAAATGTGCAAAACCCACAAGCCCTGAATAATGGTGTGCAAGCCGGGGTGGGGGGGCCGGGGCACAGAGGAGCCGGGGTGGGAGAGTGAGCTGTGGGTTCTGGGCACAGATTTTAACAGTGAGCTTGATGACCAGGAACCCCTCCCCAGCACGGGAACCTGTAAAGCTGTGTGCCTGCGAGGGCAGAAGGAAGGAGGTGCCATGGCCATCGGGACAGGACCAGCAATGGCACAGAAGAAATGGGCGGGGAGTCTGCATGAGAGAAACGACATGAGCAGGATTATAGTCCTGTTTTGTCAGAGTTGGTTTGGACAAAAATGCCAAAGGTGCCCAGACGTGGATTTCATCTCTCTTTTAAAACTTAAAAAAAAAAAAAAAAAGAAGAAAGAAAAGAAACTAGAACTGAAGTCGTTTCTCCCCACCACTGGGAGTGTCATAGGCAGTTCTTCGAAACACAGGATGGATGGATGGATGGATGGATGGATGGATGGGCGGACGGGCAGGTGGCAGCATGGGTGGATAGACGGATAACATCACAGTGTATGTTTTTACAGACTCCCACTGGGCTTTTAGGCATCCTACACCTGAGTTTCTGTCAGCTATTTTTTTTCTAGCTAGACAATGATTTTGCTGCTCAAATACATATGCCACCTGGGCAGAGGCTGTAGATGAGTCCCATTTCCAGTTGGGGGTGGGGCAGGGAGTGGGGAGAGGGGGACTTGCTCGGTCTCAGAATATCGGGCCATCCAGTGACTATGGCTCTTGATCAGAATATAATTCAAACTTAGCATCCTTATCCTTTCTGTTGGTCTCAAGATGCAAGCAAATAGCAACAGCTTTCTTGATCACATATGGTAGAGATCCTCAGGAGCACCAGGAGCAAGTCCTTTGGCCTTAGGAATTCCCAGGTTCGTACTGCCTGTCACAAAAGGTCCTTGTGCAGCACCATGAGAATCTCTCCAGATCACACTGACTTCCTGGCAGCGTGCACGCGACCCATGACAGCGGCGCTCACACAGCAGACAAGAGCCCAGCTACTCCGGACTCTACTCCCAGCTCTCCTGCTAACAGGAAGCTTTACACTGAAAGCTGCCGTTGGTGCCGTTCAAAATCTGATAAACCTTTTTGCTTTTGGCAGCGTCCATATACAACAACAAAGTTGGATTCTACCTTCTAACCATTATTTTTTAACCACAAAGCATAGCATCACAGGGGTGCAGAACACTTCAGCTCTGCTATTTATATACAGTGCCCACAATAAATCAGAGGACACGAGAATGTTACATTTTGCAACTTAACAAATTGACCTAAGCTAGTTTGTTAGGGGAAATCATCAACAGGATAAAGCCTCACCCTTTTTGAGTAGAGAAGTAAATGAGAAAATACTTACGCAGTAATAAACCTTTGTGTTTTTCCTTAAATGCAGTTAAAAGCATGGTCAGTTCATCGTGATTATGCTAGCATGTGTCTATGCTAGCTCACAACCAGCTGAAATCTGGAGAAGTTTGGACAATTACCCTGTTGATTTTTACACATGACATCAGTTGACCTCTCTCCACACAACTAACACAGTAGATCACATGTTCTCATGCCCTATAGACGTGTTTATAGGCCAATAGTGCTGGTCTGCTTCTCAACCCCCTCGGTTGTTTCAGCAGAATTTCGTTGCGAGAGGAGCTGTATTCGGCTCACACTACCCTAGGCTGGCCTAGAACTAGAATACGGTATGGCGCTAGCTAACGTCACACATGGACGTTCAGCTTAGTGCTTCTCAAAGGGCAGATTTTTTTAAATCATTGGCATCTTTAAAACTTCACTTTCAAACTGACTGGGATTTTTTTTTAAACATTTAATTATTTGATAGAGAGAGAGAATGAGCACACAAGCAAGGGAGAAGGAGACGCAGACTCCCGACTGAGCAGGGAGCCCCATGCAAGACTTGATCCCAGGCACCCCAGGATCATGACATGAGCTGAAGGCAGTCACTTAACTGACTGAGCCACCCAGGTGCCCTTTGCTTGGGATTTTTAAAAAGCAATACATGTAAAGGCTTAGTTTAGAAAATAAGATGATTAATTTTAGCCAGAATAAAATAAAAATTTATCAACAACTTTAAAAACCTGCCCATGTAGGCTCTGCATTTTTAAATTGGCACTGAAGCAGAAGGATGGAGAGTGAAACTAGTCACATGCATAGACAGGTACCAAGCCCAAGGTTTACTCCTGCTCAGTAAGGAGATTACCCAGAGATCATAGAGAAGCAGCTATTAAGTTAAATGGGTCAGAAGAAAGGTGCCAGGTTGAGATGTTCTTTTTTTTTTTTTTTAATTTTTTTTTTGAGAAATATTTATTCACATTCTTCCTACTTTTAGACAGGAAAATTAGCTTCTTGTTTCTACATTATGGGCTCATTTCATAAGCTCAAATCAGAAGATCAGAAAGTAGCAGGAAAGGAGCCACGTTTGCTGCTCTGACCAGCTCATGTTTTAAAGTTCCAGCAGTGAGCTAGCTTACATTTTATGAGAGCCACCAAAGTGAAATGTTGTGGCCTTAACTTAATGACAGCCTGACTTATAACAACACAATTTTCTAAATTTTGTAATTAAAAGCTCTGTGCATTACACCTTTACGGACGTGATACTGACAAGGCCGCTCATCTTGACCAGCCTCTTCAGGATAACCCAGGTCTCTTTCCAGGCATTGTAGCAAGCAAATCAGCTGATCTTCAAGACATGAGGATTTGTTTTAACGAGCCAGAAATGCTTCTCCTCATTGCAGCATGAGTAGATTTCTAGCTTCAGACAATTAACCAAACGGAGGGGACAACGAAGATACAAAAAAAAAAAGCGGATCTTCCCATACCACATGAGGAGCTCATTTCCAAACTGTGAGCTATCAGAGAAGGCAAAATAAACACTGAAAAAGCCTAAAATGGGGCGAGTCAACATTAGCTTCTAAAAAATCTGCCTTGAAAAACATCCTGTTCTTTGAACTTTTTTTCTCTTTAGAGTTGTGCAAGTTTGATTCAGAAAATAGCTCCGCCAGTTTGTACGGGGAGGGCCAGGCGGCTGTGTGCATGACTGCAGGAGCCTTAGTTGACCCTGTGAGCCCAGCTCCGAGAACAGGAGGACGTGGGACAGGGGTTGAGCCGCTTAAGGTATTTTGCATTTTCACTTCCACTAGTCGATGCTAGAGGTACTAGAAAAAGCACAATTTCCAAGGCATCAGAACTTTCTACTTCCACCCAAAGTATTCTTTTTCTTCCAACAGTTCTCTGTTAAATAAAAGGACAACCTCAGCTTGTTTACAAATTTTCTTCCTCTGTGTCACAGGTTACTAATTACACGCTGCCAGGCTAATGATGTGTGTGGAAGAAGACTTTCCTCCTATGACCTTCCTTGTTTATAAATCTACCAAACTTCACCCGAGACCAGGCCCTCCTCTAAACCCATCCTGTTCGGGGGAAACTGCTACTTTCTGATGCCTCTAACTCAGGGCAATTGTTTTATTTTTAATAATGTCGGTGCACTTTTTTTTTTGGTGTGGCTATTTCATGTTTGAGTGTGACTATTTCATGTTTGCCAAAATGTCTAGGATAGAGTAACTCTCAATTGGTCAACTGGATGGTGACTTCTTTTGTACTTTTTTCGTTGTTATAAAAACTGCCTTCTGTAGGGCACCTGGGCAGTTCAGTTGGTGAAGCAACTGCCTCCGTCTCGGGTCATGATCCCGGACTCCTGGGTTGGGTTGGGTCCAACCGCATTGGGTTCCCAGCTCTGTGAGGAGTCTGCTTCATCCACTGACCTTCTCCCCTCTCATGCTCTGTCTCAAATTCTCTTAAAAAATTGCTTTCTGTAGCAAAAACTGGGAGTAAATATGTAAACAATAAAAAGAAAGGAATCCAACTTTCATTAAAGAAAACCTGTGAGAGAAGAGAGCAAGAGAAGAAAGGAACAGAGAAGTACTACAAAAACAACCATAAAGCAAGCAAGAAAATGGCAATACATCCCTATCAATAATTACTTTGAATGTAAATGGTCTAAACACTGCAATCAAAAGGCATAAAGTGGTGGAATGGATTTTAAAAAAAAAAAAGCAAGATCCATCTGTAGGCTGCCTACCAGAGACTCATTTCAGACCTGAAGACACCTTCAAATTCAAAGTGAAGGGGATGGAAAAACATTTATCATACAAATGGAAGTGAAAAGAAAATCTGATGACAATACTTATTTGGACAAAACAGACTTTAAAACAAAGACTGTAACAAGGAGCAATGAAGAAAATTACATAATCATAAAGGGAACAATCCAACAGAAGATATAATAGTTATAAATATTTATGTACCCAACATGGGATCACTCAAATACATAAAGCAGTGAAAAACAAATATAAAGCAATTGATATTAATACAATAATAGTATGGGACTTTAACACTCCACCTATATCAATGGACAGATCATCCAAGCAGAAAATCAACAAGGAAATATTGCCTTTGAATGACACATTAGACCAGATGGCTCTAACAGACATCCAAAGTATTCCATCCTGAAACAGTGGATTACATGTTCTTTTCAAGAGCACATGGAGAATTCTCTTGAACAGATTACATGTCAGGACACAAAACAAGTCTCAACAAAATCAAAAACACTAAAGTCATACCATGCATATACAATAATGCTATGAAACTTGCTCTCTTTCTCTCTTAAATAAATAAATAAATACAACCTTAAAAAAAGAACCATCTGTAGAGTAGGTTTAAAGGGAATGTACCTCAACACAATAAAAGCCATATAAGAAAACTCACAGCTAACATCATACTCAATGGTGAAAAACTGAGAACCTTTCTCCAGGGACCAGGAATAAGACAAGGATGTCCCCTCCCACCACTTTTATGCAACATAGTACTGGAAGTCCTAGCCACAGTAATCAGACAGCAAAAAGCAATAAGAGGCACCCAGACTGGCAAAGAAGAAGTGAAACTTTCACTATTTGTAGATGACATGATACCAAATACAGAAAACGTTCAAGACTCCACCAAAAAACCACTAGAACTGATAAATGAATTCAGTAAGGTTGCAGGATACAAAATAAATCTATAGAAATCTGATGCATCTTCACACAGCACAGTAAGTAGGAGAAAGAGAAATTTTTTTAAAAATCTCATTTACAAACCAAATATAGTAAAATACTTAGGAATAAACTCAACCAAGGAGGAGGAAGACCTGTACTTTGAAAACTGTAAAACATTAATGAAAGAAATTGAAGAGGATACAAAGAAATGGAAAGACATTCCATGCTCATGGATTGGAAGAACAAATATTGTTAAAATGGCCATACTAGCCAAAACAATCTACAGATTTAATGCAATCCCTATCAAAATGCCGACAGCATCTTCCACAGAACTAGAATTTGTCTGGAACCACAAAAGACCCCAAATAGCAAAAGCAATTCTGAAAAGGAGCACAACTGGAGGAAATCACAATCCAGATTTTAAGATATACTACAAAGGTATAGTGATCAAAACAATACAGCACTGGCACAAAAACAGACACATTAAATTAAAAATAGAATTACCATATGATGCAGTAATTCCACCTCTGGGGTATTTATCCAAGGAAATTTAATTTAAAAAATTTAAATTTAAAACAAATTTGAAAAGATATATGCACCTCTGTTTTTATTGCAGCATTATTTACAGTAGCCAAATTATGGAAGCAACCCAGGTGTCCATGGATAGATGAATGCCTAAAGATGATGTGTATATGTGCACAAGTATACACACACACACACACACACACACACACACACGCACGCTGGTATTACTTAGCCACGAAAAAGAATGAAATCTTGCCATTTGCAACAATGTGAATGAGTCTAGGGAATATAATCCTAAGTGAAATAAGTTAGAGAAAGACAAATACGATAGGATTTCATTCATATGTGGAATTTAAGAAACAACTGAACAAAGGGAGGAAAAAGACAAACCAAAAAACTGACCCTTAACTATAGAAAACTGATGGTTACAAAAGGGGGGGTAGGAAGGGAGGATCACAAAATGGGTGATAGGTATTAAAGCGTACACTAATGATGAGCACTGAGTAATGTATAGAATTACTGAATCACTACATTATATACCTGAAATCAATGTAACACTAAGTTATTCATATTGGAATTTTTTTAAATGAGCAAATGAAATCAAGGATGTGAGAATATTATGCAAACATTGCTTTAAGCTTAACAAACTAAGCTATTGTTTATGTTCAACTCCAAACATTTTCCCCAGAAGGCAAAACACTGCAAATCCCTAAACGCCCAAGTGTTTACTAATACGGGTACAGTTCCAGGGTACCCTCAAAAAAAAACGTTTCCTGTGACCATATGTGGTTGAGGAATATGCTTTTGGCATCTAAGGCACAGTTCTAAAATAAACTGAGACTTGTCTTTTTTTTCTTTTTCTAATTTTATTTAAGTAACTTTATACCCAACGTGGGGCTTGAACTCATGACTGGAGATCAAGAGTCCTATGGTCCTCTGACTGAACCAGCCAGGTGCCCCAAGCAGGAGTTTGTCTTTAATGAGAAAAAAAGAAAAAGAAAAAAAAAAGAAAGAAAAAGAAAGAAAGAAGGAAAGAAAGAAGGAAGGAAGGAGAGAAGGAGAGAAAGAAAAGGAAGAAAAGGAAGGAAGAAAGAAAAAAAAATGGTTTTCTGTCAAACACACCCATTATTTCCCCCACAGAATGTATTGGTATGCACTGCTATTTAAAAACTTACAGGTACGGGGTGCCTGGGTTGCTCCATTGGTTAAGCAACTGCCTTCGGCTCAGGTCATGATACCGGAGTCCCGGGATCGAGCCCCACATCGGGCTCCCTGCTCAGCGGGAAGCTTGCTTCTCCCTCTCTCACTCCCTCTGCTCCTGTTCCCTCTCTAGCTGTGTTTCTCTCTTTCAAATAAATAAATAAAACCTTAAAAAAAAAAACAAACTTACAGGTCATCGAATGCAAGGAAATTCTGAGAAACCGCCGAGGCCAAGAAGAGACGAAGGGGACATGACAAAGACGTGTAATGAGGAATTGTGGAGGGGACACCGGGGGCAAGATATTAAGGAAAAGCTAAGGAAATCCAAATAAACTATGGGCTTTAATTTGTAATACCTTATCAATATCGGTTCATTAATGGTAACAAATGTACCACACTAATCTCAACTGTTAGGAAGGGAAACATGTGGGATACACACAGGCACTCTGTACTGTCTTCTCCATTTTTCTGTAAATCTAAAATAGTTCTAAAAACAGTTATATAACTGGCCTAAAAACCACTTACTTAAAAAAAGCTAACATTATTACTTGAACTTGAGTGTTCTCACTTTTTACTCTTTCATCCATTTGTTTAGCTGACTCTTCTGCTTGCAAGGACCTCAGTGTTTTTATGTCCCCGGGGGGAGGTGGCCTGCTGGCCAAGGCCCGAGACTGTTCCAGACTCTGGAGTTCTGAATAAATAAATGGTGTTTGAATAAAGGTCAACGTGACTGAAGAAACTGGCATCTTTTACTTGTACCCTCTTATCTGCCTCCTGAATAAGCATTATATTTTTCTCAAATGAAACAAAATTAAAGTGCATAAATGTTCTTTGAAATTCAGTGTCGAGGTATCTTACCACGACCTAAAAAATGAGCTCAGTTCCCAAGAGAAGGCACCTAATGACAGACTTAATCCTACCAACGTTAATAGAGCAAATGCAAGGAGCAAATGTCAGAAGTCGGGCTCATTCGGCAAAGGGAGACTCTTAAGACACGGGTAGCATGCCTTAAGGCTCTCTGGGTTGCAAGTAAGAAACTACTCTGCTGAATCAAGCCAAAGGTTTCTGACATGCACATGGGTACATGTAGGGGTGTCCTACCTTGCGGCCTGGAGGGAGCGCAGGGTAGCGACCCCTTTCGAGAGGCTGCTCCAGAAAACTCAGGAAACTTCCAGCTGACAGAGGCCTGGCTCTTTTTAACTAGGATCCATGGGCTGGATCCCGCCTGGGCCCGCCCCCAGCTCAGGTGGCACAGGCCCTCTCCCTTCCTTCACCCCGTGGAGTTAGGGGGTGGGGGCATTCCCCCCAGGTGGGTAGGGGTTTGGGGGTGAGCTGGCAAACTGATGCAGGTGCAGCAGCTTCCTGGGAGGAAAAGGGGTGGGCACGGCGGGCCTCACCCAGGTTTGGGGGCAGATGTAAGGGCCCCTCCTGACTCAGGCGGCTCTAAGGAGTGCAGGGCGGTTCATGTCTGTCTTTAACTGCCTATTTTTAAACACCCCAGGTGGTTCTCATTTGCAGGCAGATTGAGAATCACTGTTTTCTTTATTCCCAGGGGTGGGTTTCTGCTCAGCTCAGATTTGCCAGTGCCCTGCAGGGCCTCTCCCAGGCCGTTTTTCTAACTTCTGTTTCTTCTAGAAGGATTTTCTCCATATTTCCTGATTTGAGTACACTTACTTGTTTGCCTGGAGCTCTCCCCCCACTGTCCCTCCTCCCCCTGCCATGAGCTGTCCTTGGTCCTTAGGTCATTTTCTCTCAGCTTCCCAGTCTGAATTCCCAAGAAAGAGAATTTCCTTCACTCTTTGCCACTGCCAATATATGGTGGGGCTTCATGGCCCCAGGTCCCCTCGAAGGCTGCAGGCCCCCTGGTGCCCTGCCTGCTCATTGGGTGGTCTAATCAGGGGAGAGAGGGTCACTACATGAACCCTGGGCACCAAACAGGCCTGGGGCGGGCGGTGCATGGGGCCGTGTCCCTTAGATCGATTTATCTCGTCAGCATGCACCTACTTCAAGATGCTTTGGATTTTCCCTTAGAAAACTGGACACTGTTTTTTTGTTTGTTTGTTTGTTTTTTAAAGATTTTATTTATTTATTTGACAGAGAGAAACACAGAGAGTGAACACAAGCAGGGGCAGAGAGAGAGGGAGAAGCAGGCCTCCTGTCGAGCAGGGAGCCCAATGCGGGGCTCGATCCTGTCATGACCTGAGCTGAAGGCAGACGCTTAATGACTGAGCCACTCAGGTGCCCTGGACACTGTTTTTAAAAGGACACTTGGCTCAGAAGTTGTATCATCCCTCTGCAGTGTCCACAAGAAGCCCTCAATCAAAAAGCTACGAGTTGGCCATATCAGAGGCAATGTTCTACTCCAGCCACGCAGATTAAACAATTTCTTCTTATTTAATCAACTAAAAAGAAACTGATTCCTCCAACTTTCCTTTCAATCTTGGAGGGAGAGCAACTGCAGAGGGCATAGGGGAGCTACTTGAAAAAGTTCTTGTTGCCAGATTTGGAAACAGACATGCAGCTGTGGTAGGGTTGACATTTCCCTGGGCCTGAAAAGTCGCCTGGGCTGGGCAGTCGGGGTGAAGCCAGGGAGGAGCCGGACTTTCCCTGGTGTTCCCAGACTCCTAGCAGGGCTGCGAGGCCCTATCACCTTTCCCTCTGAGCAAGAATATGTGTTATTGGTCCCCGCCTCTTTTTGGAAGAGTACCCCCCACTTTTTGAGGCAGTTGCTCTTCCCCCCACTCTAACGCAGAGTCCAGAGAGAGACTGCCGTTTCACGTGACTCTTGGGCGGCTCCTCATTCCAGGTGGGCCCATCGGAGGCCTTCCCTGGCGTTCTTTGGACTGGAACTTGGAAGAAAAGCCTGCCCTTCTCGTGGCTTGGACATTAAGTATAAAAATTAAGAGCTAGGAGCAGGACAGTGAGTAGATGGTGAAAGCCCATCTACGCAAATGTATCTCTAATAAAGCTGATCTGCAGACAGAAGCAGACAGGAGCTGCAGGGACCTACGGGTGTCATGCGCTCCTGATGTTTAACTGTCTCTTATCTTTTCCACAGTTTGGCCCTTCCGCCTCCCCTTCAGTATGTGAGATGCCCCCGCGTCCTGCCCAGATTGCACAAGTGGACCAGTGTGTAGTTATCTACTGCTCTAGAACCTACCCTGAAACTCAGTGACTTCAAACAACAAACATTTATTACCTCCCAGTCTCTGTTGGTCAATAATTGGGAGTAGCTCAGCGGAGTGTTTCTGGCATGTTGCCGTCCGAATGTCAGCTAGGGTGACAGTCATCTGAAGGCTTAATGGTTACCGTGACTTGCAAGGACCCACTTCCCAGATGGCTTACCCAAAGTGTTCTTGTTTTGGCAGGTTTTATTCCCTGCTGGCTATTGGCAGGTCTGTGTCATTGGCTGTCAGTACGAGGCCTCGGTTCCCCACACGGACCTCTCCACGGGCTCCTTGAGTGCCCTCACGACATGGCGACATGGTGGCTGCCTTCCCTCAGCGTGAGCAACCTGAGAGCGAGCAAGGAGGAAGCCTCAGCCTTTATGACGTGGTCTTTCGCGTGGGCCCTTGTCGTTCCTATTGGCTTCCGTTCTGCAGAAGCAGATGACCACATCTAGCCCACCCTCGGGAGGACAAGTAGGCTCCACACGAGTAACCAAGATGTGTCTAACTCTGTGCTCTCCGACCTCGCTGACTGCTACCTTCTTCTGGGCCCTGGGGCTCCATTCCTCGTGGTTTCCTCACTACACCACCTGAAAGCTGTCCTCTGGGGCTCTCTCGGACGTCTTTCTGATCCTCCGTCCTGCTTTATCCTGGCTTCTCTGCTCTTACACAAGTCAGTGAATCTATTCCACATAAGAGGCAGCTCCACCTTGGCAGGACCCCAATCCCTCCCCCATACTGTGGAGATAGAGTATTTTTAAACCCCCAAATGGGGCATGGAATATGAACAGAATATTTAAAATTTGTGCTGCTCCAAATCTGGGGCCCAAGGTTGTTTTAACCACATACTTTCATTACTTAGGGAGGTGCTAGGGATCTTCAGAAATGGTGGTGACCACTGGTTTCCCTGGTTAGCAGCTCCACGGAAGACAAAGGAGGCATCTGAGGAAGGAGCGGATGGTCAACCTGGCCTCACCATGGCAGCTGGGGTGCCAGGGATGGAGAGTGCCAGTGGACATGGTCTTGCTGAAAGCTGTCCAGGAGGGAAGTGGGGGTGCGGGGTCAAGAGCCCCACTGCAAGGGGCAGGTGAATCCCTTAAGGCTCTCGCGGTTGCAAGCACCCGACACTGACCAACTGATGTGAACAATAAAGAATTGAGTGAAAGGACATGGAACAATCACAAAAGTTCTGGGAAGTTTGGTGAACCAGCTTCCGAAATGGGGCAGGAACAGGAAGGCTCTGTCACCAGACCCCCAGATCATGCTGCAGACCCAGACACTGTGACCGCCGCCACTGACACCGAGTGCATCACTGTCAGCAGCCCGAACGCTGGACCTGCTGCCACAGTGGCTGCATTGCTACCCTCCCTTGGCTCGTTTGCTTGGCGTTCAAAGCCCAGATCTGTCTGATGGGCGAGCCTAGATCACGACCTGCACCCATATGCATGAGAGCCGGGAAAGTAGACCGTTCCCGCTTCTGGTGTGGGAGCTGGGCTGCACCTCCCTTCGAGATGTGAAGGGTGGGAGAATCTTCAGACAGGAGGAAGACCTGCATCCCGGACTCCTCAGGGTCCACTCCAGGAAGTCAGAAATGGAAGGTCTAAGATCATTCTTGTAAGGAATCTGGAGGGGGACGGAAAGACAGGCATTCAACCAAGGGAACAGCAAAACCAAAAGACACTCTTTTCCTCTTCTCTTTTTCTTTTCTTCTGGGTGAGATTAAAGGGCCTAACAGCAGTTTCCTAGAGAAGAACCAAGAAAGTTTCTTGACCTGACCCAATCCGACAGAAGGATCGGGCATGCCCACCCACGGGACACAGCCGTCCAAGGACGAGACCTCTGGACAAAGGACATCGCCTCCGAAACAGAGGAAGGAGACGCATCATCACCTGGGACTCTTCAAAGCTTTCAGTTTTCTTTTGCCTTTAATTAAACTCTAAATAGGGAACATATTTTGCGATTGTAATACGGAAATGTCTATGAACAAAATAGGTAACGTTTTGACAAATGCCTAGGAAATGATGGGGTCAACCAAGTTCATCCAAGGTGTTGAGCAGCAGCATCTGCGTGGCCAGGGCGTGGTCAGTGTTTGGGGATGGAGGTAAATATCCGCAATCCGTGCATCCCTTTGATTTCTTCTTTCAGCGCCTAAGCAAGGAGAAGAGCGTCACTGTTTCGCCCTTGACACCAAGCACAGTAAGTCTCCCTGAGAGCATCTGTATATGGATCTGTCTCTGTAGGAGGCTCTGACGTTTGCCTTTATATTTTTTAGAAAATAGGGCTCTCCCGCTCAGAAGGTGCCGGGGGAAGTCCGAGCTCTGCAGGGGTCCAGAGGGAGCCCTGAGTCCATGACAATGTAGGGGACACCGCCCCAAACCCAGGTAATGGCCGCCATTCCGACATGGCACGGGTTCCGCGCAGGGCTGTGGACAAGGGCTACTGGCGGCAGATAGAGGGTGCTCTCAGCGCCAAGCGTGTGCTCTACCACTAATTTGCAAAACAGCAGTGTTTGCAAAAACACTATTTTGAGGCAAGTCCTATTTCTCTCCCCAGTGACAGATTGAAAAACCGAGGCACAGACAGGTTGAGTAAGTTGCTCAGGATCACACAGCTAGAAAGCAGCAGAGCCCACATACGTAAGGTGGGCAGAGAGACTGCAGAACCTGCATCCTTAACCACTTGTAACAGTGGCCCCAGCCCAGGGGATGCGCCCAAATTCACAGCGCTCCGAGCAGCCCAGGCGCACCAGGTAGCCAGAGGAGTTTTGGGGACAAAACCCAAAATCCTATCGGTTGGGGATGATTTGGGTCTGTTGGATCCTCCCTCTCTTGCCTTGGCTTCCACCCCTGAGGTCACCCGGGACAAGAAGCACTTTGGGGGGAGCAGAGTAGCCTTCCCACCCAGACTCCCCAGCTGGC
This sequence comes from Spilogale gracilis, assembly GCA_004023965.1. Taxonomy (NCBI): domain Eukaryota; kingdom Metazoa; phylum Chordata; class Mammalia; order Carnivora; family Mephitidae; genus Spilogale; species Spilogale gracilis. Next base: position 64,035 of record PITA01008472.1, on the reverse strand, counting down.
CTGTAGCACACCATATGGCCGTAGGTGTCCACATGCTAGTGAAAGACTGGGCTCCATAAGGAAGTCAAAGATGGATCCGAAAGGGAACAGCCCACAGAGGGATGACAGGGCCAAGGACCAGACGGCAGGGACGAAGTACCCAGGACGCAAGGCAGAGAACACTGGAGTCGGAGGGTATGGGGACATCCATTCCCTGCCAGGCAGGTGGCGGGCATGGGGGGAGCGGGGCAGCATTTGAGCTGGGCGCCGGAGGAGAGGAAGAGAACCCGGGCAGGAGGGCTGATCTGGGCAGAGGTCCAGAGCCACAGACAGAACAACGGGCAGGAGCCAAGGGAGGCTTCGTTCTAAGAAGGGTAGGGAGAGGCCTGGAACAGCAGTCTGGGACACCTGAACTGTATACACAGGGGCCACAGAGGAATTCTCATGACCAGACCTGTGCCGGACAAAAATGAAACTAGCTCACAAATGTGCAAGACCTTCCGGGACAGGATAACGTCAGACCCACCTGCTGGAGGGGTGACTACAGATACGGGCCAGGGGCCCAGGCTGGTAAAAATTCCAGGTAAAATAAGCATAGATCATGAATGCACTGGACCTTAGTCTGGTTAAATCTGATGTTCCAGACCCCCAATGTTCTATCCCTGGGTCTGGGGCAGGTGGAGCGATCCTCAGTCAAGCGGTGCCTCAATTTACCCATCTGTAAAGCAGTCCAAAGAGATGCTGAAAAAAAAATCTTCAGATCTACAAAAACATCTATTTTTTAGTACTTGTATATTTATAAATATATACAGTAAACATTGGTAACATTATACAAAGAAATATAGAAGAAAATGCAAAATAACTATTGGGTGGCTTGTTTTCAATTCTGAATAAAATTCCTCTTTGCCCACAGCCTGATTCCAGACAAGTTCCAGGTTACATGTGTTCAGGTCTTGAATGCTGTCTGCATGAGCATGGGATTTATTGCTTTATTCTTTCCTCGGGCTGACAGTCAAATGCCATCCCCGCTCGTCAGGCCCTTTCAGGACGCTAGGGACGGACGGACGGCAACGAGCTGTGTTGCTTCTACTGACCTCATTTACCATCTGGTGCTGCTGGACAGTTCTCTTCTCCTTAAATTCTTCTGACTCGATCCGGATTTCATACATCGCCCCACAGCCTCCTGAAATAAACATGACTCAAAAGTGTTTCAATTATTAGCTTACGGCAGCCACTGTCCCATATGTCCTTAAAGTAGCATACAATACAAAGAAGGTCTGAATATTCTTATCCAGCACGGTGAGAAGAACCTCATGGCTGATGACCGGCCCGATGCAGGACTCGATCCCAGGACCCTGAGATCATGACCTGAGCCGAGGGCAGACGCCTCACCAACTGAGCCACCCAGGCGCCCCTGCACGGGTCTCTCCTTAGGCCCTCCTGGCCTGTGAGCAGCCTCAAGGGTCTCATACTGGGCTTCTGTGGGGCAGGAACAGACTTCTGGTCAAGCTATCAAGGCAGACCTTGTGGTGGACACATCCAGTCACACCCACATGGCTGGCAAGCTGCCCTAGCATGAACCAACGTGGACAGGAGAGAACACGTCCACTGTGCTGGGAGCACCTGGCCGGTTTATGAGAAGTGCAAGTTACTCAGCAGGCTTTATGCGTACCAGGAATCCAAGCTTTGGTTAACCAAGCTTCCTGGCCTCGATTCCCTTTCCACACTCAATTCGGGGCGGGGTGTGGTGAGGCAGAGCCAAACCAAAGGTCAAGTTCCAGCTCTGCCTGACCTGGGCCTGGGGCAGGTGTAGGACTGGGAACATCAAGGCCTCAGAGCTGCCCTGGGACATCACAGAGGCCTCACCTGACCTCCCCTGCCAACAGGTCTTTGGATTGATGAATTTGTCTATAGTTCTGAATAAAAACTACTTTCTAAGCTTTGAATGCTTGCAGATGTTCGGTTCTCAGAGAAGCCAGTGAGCCCTCCTGGCAATGCCAAAGACGCATGTGGGCATGGAGAGATGCAGGTGCGCGCCTACCTAACCGCTCCTGCACACATGTCTGGACAAAGGCCCCATCCTCCCGGCCTGTGGGTGCAGAATTCGCCTCCCCAGCCTGCTGCTAACATTCAGCCAGTCTGAACTTCTGAGCTGCCTGCGGCTCAGCCGGAGTCTGCCTGTGTCCCCCTGTGTCCTGGTGCTGGCCCCAGTTCTGCCTCCTCGTGGGAGGGGCCGGGCAGGTTCTCTGGCCTTGCTGGACTCGGCTCCTCGTGGGGAAAGTAAGGAAGTTATTTTCTTTTTTTTTTTTTTTTTTTTTTTTTTTTTTTTTTTTTTTTTTTTTTTAATTTTTTTTCTTTATTTATTTGACAGAGAGAAACACAGCCAGAGGGGGAACACAAGCAAGGGGAGTGAGAGAGGGAGAGGCAGGCTTCCCGCCGAGCAGGGAGCCCGATGTGGGGCTCGATCCCGGGTCTCTAGGATCATGACCTGAGCTGAAGGCAGTGGCTTAACCAACTGAGCCACCCAGGCACCCCAAGGAAGTTATTTTCAAAAGGATAAAATCCTTCTGGAGTCCGCTCCAGCTCACCTCCAGAAGAATGTGAAGAAATTCATATTCATCATTAAGTCAAATTAAAGACTGTGGACCTGAGCCCCAGGGTGACTGAAAGGGCCCTCATCTGAGCCAGGCCAGGCTAGCAACCATGAGTCCTCCCAGCCGGGCCTTAGCCCCCCAGTTTCCCTCCAACGCTTCCATACCCCCACCTCCACGCCATCAGCTGGGAGAAGCTGAATTCCATCTGCCCCAAAGCCACGCATATTGATAAGCCGCTGATGGCGACTGCGCTCTGCCTAGCCCCCTGCCCAGCCCCCTGCCTCTACAGAGGGCAAAATCCTACCAGGGCCTGTGGGAAAGATGAGAGAAAAACCTCACCTGAAATGTCGGTGACTTTGATAGCTGCAGCTCCAGGAAACTTCTCTTTGAGAATTTGGGTCACTTTGAGCTCCCCCTCAGTTTGCGAGGCAAACATCCTGTGGGCACAGTGGAGAAGAGGAAGCTGCCAGAGAACAGAGAGGAGTCATGCTGAGAGGTAATGGCGCCCCCAGGCCGGGCCAGGCTTCGGTTCAGGCCCGATTCAGACCCACCGGCTTGCCAGCCAAGGCCCAGGCCCCCAGGCAGTGTGGCCATGGGCTGCATCCCAGGGACCGCCTGGCATCGCATGTCCACTGATGCTCCCCAAGACCCAGAATAAACTTTGGGGGGAGTCAGTGGAGGTGGGGAGTGGAGCTGTCACAAACACTTTGACTCCAGAGACAAAACAAACTCAGCAGGCCTTTGAACGCCTCACAATAACGCTGTGAGGGAGACACCATCATGAGGTCAGTTTTGGAGGTGGAGAAACGGGGGGGACTAAGGCAGGGGCTAAGGTTGGGTTCACTGGTGAGATGGGGAGTGAAGAGGCCAGGCAACCCGCCTCAGACGTGCCTCCCCAGGCCAGCGTGCCACCAACCACTGCTGAGACCAGATGCCACCAGTCCTTTAGGCCTGATTCACATTCCACACCCTCCAGTGGGATGTGGTCTTGTGACCTACTGCTCACTAAGCCAGCTACACTTTGCAACATGTCCTAATTCTTACTGGGAGGAAACAGAATTCTACTAAATGACCTGAAGGAGAAACATTTTTAGATGATTCACCACCAGTAACAACACTCCCCTTGCCTGCCCCCAGGGGCTACCAGAGGGAGCCAGTGCTTCTGAGGGGAACATATCTCAAACCCATGAAGAGCAAAACACCAGGTCTGCTGCCCTTTGTCTGGGTTGAGCACAGGCTGAAAGGGAGACTGAAAAGAGAGCGTGGCAGGCCTTGAATGTCAGGCTAAAGATTTTGGAGTTTAGTAGGCCTCTTGGTGCCAAAGTCACCTGCACAAAACAGTGCCTTCGGAGCTAGTCAGGAAAGATGTCCAGATGAGAGGTATCATTACAAAGGGAGTAGACTGGAAGGGGACCGCAGGTGGGACACAAAAGCGCTGTTCATCTGTGCTCGTGCTGAAGGTACCATCCCTTCACCCTTCAGTCCAGCCTGTCCTCAGGCCATTCCTGATGGCCCAGGGCAGGGTCCTGTGTTAGAGACTCTCAAAGCACCTTCTTCTTCTTCCTTTTTAAGTAGGCTCCACACCCAACATGGAGTCCAACACAGGGCTTGAACTCACCACCCTGAGTTTAAGACCTGAGCTGAGATCAAGAGTCTGGCACTTAACCGACCAAGCCAGCCCAGTGCCCCTTGAAGCACCTGCTTTAAATGACCTGTGCACCAGCTCTTTCACCAGCTAGTTTCAAAGCCCAAGATGGAGAGTCTACCCTGGTACTGCAGTCTTCCAAAGTGGGGCCAGGACAGGCCTTCCAGGAGACTTGGGTGATGGATGGATGAAGGAATGAACAAATGAATGGGCAGACTGAGCATAGCATTCGGGGTGTGCCTGCTCACACCTGCAAAGAAGTCTCAGTTCTAGCAGGCAGTTCAAATGCAGGTCAGAAGAACAATCTGGAGTGAGATGGAGGGACAGAAACTTGATATTATGGGCCGGGCTGAGATTGGGCTGGAAGAAGGGGGAGGATGGAGCCTCTTCTAAGGACAGAGCCTTGGGGGGGCAAAGGCAAGTGGCAGGCAGAAGCAGTAATCGCTAAGGGCTGAGAGTACTTAGCATTGTTGATTCCTTGGAAGGTCTTTCCTTCATTTTAACTGATCTGTAGGCAGCGGCCTTTACCCGAGCAATCTGCTGACAAAATCCCTAGAATCCTGACTGTCCACGCTGAGAGTCACCAGCTCTTCACACCCGGCGGAGGCAGGTTCAAGAGCGGCAGGAGAGAGGGAAGAATGGGAGAGCAAAGTGGATGAAGTGAGGAAAGGATGAATCAGCAACGAGGAGAAAAAATTCGGAGAGCGCGTGGTCAGTGCCCTCTGCTGGGCTTCTACGCGGGCCTGTGGGGCTAGGAGAGGGTGCAGGTCCAGAGGCTGGGAGGCCTTGCCCAAAGCCCGGACACTCGCACGCCCCGGCACGCGCGCCAGGACTGCGGGCTGGGAGCGCTGTGTGTCCGGCTCCGTACACCCACACCGCTTTCTCCGCGCCCGCCGGATCACGACTGTTTCTGCGTCGGTTCCCCTCGCCCCCCACCTCCACCGGCTCGGGAGCTCCGCCAGCGCGCGCCAGGGCCCGACACTTCCCCGAGCCCCGCCGCCCGGGCCCACTGAAGGACCCAACCCACTAGGAATGAATGAGGGGAAGGAAGAGGAGGCCCCCGAGCCCTGCGCCGCACTCTCCGGGAGGCCGGCCCCGCGGCTCCTCCGCAGCTCCCGCCCGGGAACCGCAGCCCGGCCCCGCCCGCGCTCACCCCGCGGATCCCGCGGATCCCGCGGAGCAGCGGCGCAGCCACGGCCCGGCTCCACGCCGCCATGCCCGGCCGACGCGGGCCGCCGCCCGAGGTCGCCGCGACCCCTGAGAGGGACCGGAAGCCGCCGCTACCGGGAGCGAGGCCGCCCCCTGCCGCCCGGAGGCCGCGAGCCTCCCGGCTCCGGCCGGGTCCTCGCCCCCAGGGACGCCTCCTCGGAACCTGCTGCTCCGCCCGCTTGCGACCCTCCCCGGCCCCGTCCGCGCCGCGCTCCGGCAGCCTCCGGAGGTCGCTCCACCAGCGGGCCCTTCTTGCCCAGCCTGGGGACGCCCGGGCTTCTCGGCCCTCCGATCGGAGCTGCCCACACGCCAATGCCCTTCTCGCCCTAGGTAGGGTATCTCCCTCCCATCCCCACCGCCCGCAACGGGGCTTCCAAACTGGGGCGTGTGGGTTTCTCCCTCCAGGACAGAGGAACCGTGGAGGGACTCAAGCAGGGGAGTCGTTTTCAGATTTGCGCTTTCGAAAGATCGTTGGGGCTCCTGCAAAGAGGAGGGGCTGTTAGGAGGGCTGACACTGGAGATGAGGATAGAAGTTCTGGGGCTACCGCGATGGTCCGGGTGAAATGTGAGGTCTCAACCAGAGCTGGGACAGCAGGGATGGAGGGGTGGATACTTGGAAGGGGAAGGGAATGGAGTGACTGGATTGGGCGGCGAGGGTGAGCAAGGTGTCTGGTGTGGACAGTGCGGCGGGTGGAGGAGAGCGAGGTTTGGAGTGAAGGGGGCCGACAAACTCAGCTTTGGTTTTGCCTGGTTTTAAGACGTCTGCAGGACGCGGCCCAGCAGGGAAGTAGCCTAGAGCCGGAGACCGCGGAGTCCTGAGAATGTAGTGGAAGCTGCCGCCTCCAGCCTCGAGGTCGGGTAAGATCACCCAGCAAACCTGCCCCAGCTCTGCACTGATTCGGACAGAAGTCAAGGCCAAAATTCGACCAAGCCCTTTCTCTATCTAGCAGTATATTTTGGCAGCATGTGGCCTGGTATATCCGGCAGACTCCCCCAGTTCTTTCTGCTATTGCATTCCGACCTGTGCAATCAGTGTTCAGTATGTTCAACCAAGTGTTGCACTTGGATAAGCCCGCCGGACCTACAGGTGCTCTCTAAAGTGATCACCTAGGTATATGCTTATTCGTTCCTATATTGAGTGACTGCTGTGTTTTGGGTCGCATAATTTCTCCTTCGAGTTGCTCTAATAACCTCTCTCACATTTTTTGCTTAAACATCATGTGCAGTGAGATTAGGGATAACTTGCTAACTTTTCATGTTCTTCACTGGAGTAATTAAAACTACCAAAAATATTTTTCCCATTGTGTAGTAGTGAACCACACTTTGCTCCTCATACCACCAAAACAGCCCGCAGACACAGAAGAGGAGCCTGGCCTGAGACTCTGCCCACAGGGGTGGTGCTGATGAAGAAGCGTGGACAGCCCTGGAAGCTGGGATCCCTCCAGACCAGGTGACTAAGGCATTGTCTACGAGGGTACATTCCCTTTACAGGGAGGCAGGTGTTTGGGCTGGGTCCAGTGGACTCTGAGCTAGGGCAAGGGGAGGAGAATTCCTTTTTGAGAGTGGGAGTAGAAGCCGTATCCCAGCTGCAGACCTGCTTCTGGAAAGCTTTCTCTTAGACCCTGACAGCAAATCTATCCAACCACAGGGGTAATGAAGATACCACAGGGGTAATTCACCATTTTAAAGTGTATGATTCAGTGGGTTTTAGTATATTCTGAACCAAGGTTCAGAGGAGGTCAACCTATCCCCAGCTCCGAGAGTGGTCACGTGACCCAGGCCTGTCAGGCACGGAATGGTTTGGTTTGGTCACATGACCTGAGCCAGCTTTGTGAGAGCCGGGCTAGAGACCCCTCTGGCACTAAGGTAAAGAAATGGTCCTTTGCCACTGAGTTGATGAAGTGTTCGAGAGCACGCCTCTGGCTGCCATCTTTGTAATTGTGTGCATCGCACCCATTTTGGAAATGAAGTACATACAGAAGTTGTTGACAGATGTTTGTCAAGTAGTGGCAGAAGTAAGCACTAAAGTCGTGTTAGTTGGTTGGATTTGTTACTTGTAGGAGACCCACGTTAAACTGATTTGTATTTGCTGAATTATTTTATTGAAGATCAGTACTTCTGCTTATCTTCAACCTTCCTCTTCTTCTAAATTTCACAGTGGCTTACATTACTAGTTATTTTGGACCATCACTCTGCCCTAGAATCCTCCCCTTCACAGCTTCAGATGCCGTCAGAGCCATCTGAAGTGAAAACCTGTCCATTATTTGCTTATCTAAAATCCTTCTAAAAAAAAAAATCCTTCTGACCCTCTATCACCTACTGGCAAAAACCCAAGTTCTTTCACATGATTTAACCCCTACCTACCTGTCCAGCTGACATCCATCCTTCAGTAGTACCAGACGGCTGGTCCCTCCCTCTGCAAGCCATGTTACAAGCTTGCTGATGTGGGTTCCCAGCTTATAAGCCAGCTCAAGCCTTGTCTTCTCCAGGTAGCCACGTGTGATTGCTCCATAGTAAACTTAGGGGCCCACAACTTGTGCAGTACTTTTATTGCACATATGGCAATTTAGGTAGGTATCTGTTTTTCCCAGTGATCCCTGAGCCACACCCCAGGCTCTTGATTTAGTCCTCTTTGTCAGCAGCCCAGCTTGGAATAGAAAAAAAGTGCACACACTGGGATTACTGAACAGAGCTCAAGAGTGGTTTAGCAATTCTAGCTCCAGAGTGTGAATTTGAACCTTTTAAGGAAATGATTTGCAGAACAATCTCACCAATCTTGGGCTTCCAAATTCCAAGTGTAACTTTTTATGATAGAAGCATATAAAAGGCCAGTTTTACTTTGTTATGATTGAAAAGTAGAATAGCTTTAGTCCCAGGAAACGGGTCTATCTCTTCTGCATTTTACCATTTTTTTTGCCCTGAACCTGAGATTCTCTTATCTTCACTTATATTGGGCCATGGTCACTCAAATTTACATCTGAGCTAATCGCAAAAATACTCCTTCAGGATGATCTCTTTGGATATTTTTTTTTTTCTTTAACCTTGTAGGTATGAGTATAAATCACAGTCCTTTTGTTTTATAGAGCCTCCTAACACTCATGAGCACACAGAATTTTACAGATGCATCCTAGGAAAAAAGGCAGGTCTCACTATGAACTAGCTATGTGAACTCAGAGCTTCTGTGCCACCTTCTGAACACTGGAAAATTCTTAACAGACCTTTCAGTTACCACCCCCTTTGCAGGTGGCTATAAGGATTAAATAAGACAACCTGCTGAAGGACTCCCCTGAACAGGTAGGCTCCCCTAAAAAAGTGGTATTCAAAGCACTCATCAACCACAAGAGCCTGTCCAGAATCTGAATAAACTGACTTCCTTCACTTAGCAAATACGCTACAAAAAATGTCAGTTGAGCTGAACAGTGTGCCCAGAAACTTACATTCTAGTGCAAACTCCCTTATCTTTTCACAGAGCAGGAACAAAAAGTTCAGGGCAGGAGCCATTCCAAGGTTTTCGAACATCCAGCATCAGTTTTGCTGTCAACTCCAAACCTTCATTTAAAATCCAGAAACTTCCCCAGCCTCTCTAGCAGTCAGGGCAAGTATATGACCGAGGATCTACCAAATCTGAGGTGCCCATGCTTTTTTGTTGTTTTTGTTTTGTTTTGTTACCCATGTACATTCTTTTATTAGGAAGACACAGAAAAGAGAGAGTTTTAGGTAAAATTCGTTATTCTGGTCAGGACTATTGCATTGTGGCTTTTGGGGGGTGCTGTTGCAGAGACTGACATCTAGTGGCCAGTGATCGTGGTGCAGGCTGTAGTGTCCATCCCAAGCTCTTCAGCAAGGAGTTACTAGCTAGAGGGCCGGAGCCATGGTGTAGACACTGTTCTGGCTGTGTGACTTTGAAGCCTGACTCTGACCCTCCCAAAGATTATTTGGGTTATTCTACTACTCATTTATAGTTTAAAATAGCTTTCACACTTAGACATTCTCACATTTTTATGAGCTATTTTAATCCTACTATTGAAATGTAACAAAAAAAAAATCTAAAACTGATCCAAAACTGATTGATGATTCAGTCCTGTACCTGATACAAGTAATAATTATGTTAATTTTTAAAAATGGGTTTTAGGTGGCGCCTGGGTGGCTCAGTTGGTTAAGCGACTGCCTTCGGCTCAGGTCATGATCCCAGAGACCCGGGATCGAGTCCCACATCAGGCTCCCTGCTTGGCGGGAATTTGCTTCTCCTTCTCTCACTCCCCCTGCTTGTGTTCCCTCTCTGGCTGTGTTTCTGTCAAATAAATAAAATCTTTAAAAAAATAAAAAATAAAAATGGGTTTTAGCTTCAAAAAAATAAATAAGGCACCTGTAATTTGGACTTCCAAAAATAACTCTTTCTCCTACAGGAGCAAAAACCACTGTTTGAGGTGGGTGGCATCTTCCGTTGAGCACTCAGTTCAAGGTCAGAAAATTAGGAGTCCATTCTCTCCTCTTCCCTTTTTGAGAAAAGTCCATAACGAGGAATATGCAAAAGAGATCAGCTTGGTTTGTGCAGACTAATTTTTTTGTCTGGGGTGGGTTCTAGCCACTGTAATTATAGGCCTAGTTTTTTTTCTTGGGGGTGAGGACCTAGTATTACAGAATATTCATTTAGGGACTTCCCTTTCCTCTACAAGTTAAGGAAACATTTTAGCTATTAAATGATAAGCGAAGACAACCTTCTATCGAAGCAAAAATCTTTAAACTTCACATTTTATGGGGCGCCTGGGTGGCTCCGTTGGTTAAGCGACTGCTTTCGGCTCAGGTCATGATCCCGGAGATCCGGGATCAAGCCCCACATCAGGCTCCCTGCTCGGCAGAAAGCCTGCTTCTCCTCTGCTTGTGTTCCCTCTCTCGCTGTTTATCTGTCAAATAAATAAATAAATAAACTTCACATTTTAATAGAAGTGTGAGGGGCACGTGGGTGGCTCAGGTGTCTTGGTGTGTGACTTGGTTCGGGCTCTGGCCTGGTCTGAGGGTCGTGAGATCCAGCCAGTGTTGAGTCGGCCTCTCAACCTCCCCCCACCCCGGCCCCTGCTCAGGGGAATATGCATGTACACCCCCCCCATAAACTCTTTAAAAAAAAGTGTTGAGGCATATTCTTTAGTCATTTCTTTGAATATATTTTATTCTGATGAACTTACAAAAGTAGATACAAAATACTTTCTTTAAAAGTACAATTAACTGACTTAGAAAAATAGATAAAGCCCCTAAAGGTTTAAAAATACAACATAAATTTTCATGTAAAGAACATTTAAAAATATGGTAACCAAGACTAACTTATGCAAACTACTGTCGATGTAGATCCAACAGAATGTTCTATAAAAAAAAAACTATAGCACACCAGTAATCCATGTGGATTTACAGAATACTTGTTTGGAACAGAATTTGCGAATGAGAGAAAACCCAAGTGAATTTCAATGCACTTGCTTCAATAAAGTCACAGCTGTCACATATATCATCCCCCCGCAGACTTGAGTAGTCTGAAATATCGAAATCTAATGTGAACACACAGGGAGGCGGAGGAAGCATTATTTCCCCTTTGCCAGAATTCTACAATAGTAAAAATCAAATCCACTCACTGAACTGACCTCAGGAAGAGACCATCCCTGATGAAGGGGCTCAGTGTTTGGGGTCGCGGCCAAGGGAGCTCTCAGATGGGACCTCCTGCAGCACACAGGCCCCGTGGCACCAGGTCTGCTGCTGCCCAGAAAAAAACTTCTAAGACTTGGCCTCTTTGGGACTGATCTGTGATGTTATGTTTAGAAGCTCCACTTCCAGTATAACCTCACTGCTCCGAGAGAAAGCCAACAGTATAATCAGAAAACCTCAACAATGTTTGCAAAAGTTAAATCACCAGCGGACTGTTCCTCTAGCCGCTGGACTACTGGGCGAGCCTTCCGTTATCAGCTGTGATGAACATGAACTTGCACTTCTCAAGCAGGCAGCTGCTTACAAAAGCTAGGGCTCTGCAGGTCCAAGATGAGAGGAAACTGCCTAGCTGGCAGCCCTCAACAAATCACTTTACTCAAAGTCTGGAGAAGAATGGACACATTTGGCTATCAAAACAAAAACCTGCACATCGCTGTTTAAAAGTTGTTTAAAGGCCCGGAAATTAAGCACCATAGGACTACCTGCGTAATTTAGCAAGCACTCTCCACCCCGTGACGGTACTCAGAGGTGAGGAGCAGCGGTCAGACCCCACACATAGGAAGATAAATCACAAGGGAAAAGAGTCCGAGACAGACTGATTTCTTCCAACTTTTCTCAAAGGCTGGCCACTCTAGCCCAGTCAGGAGGGCCTCACCCTCCCTGCTCCCTCCAGTTCTCCTGCTCTCTACTCCCTGGCTTTAGATGTAGAGAAGTAGTGGTAACTTAATGGTTAGGTGCATTATTGGTTAAGCCCGATCTGCCTGGGGAACCTGTCATGTGTTTACTATTTTTAAAAAGGACATTCTGAGTCTCAAATTACCAACAAACTTTTTTATTTATGTCTAGCATGTGACCATCTTTGGTTTGTTTGGGGATGCAGTCAAGAAGAGGAGGATTTCTATCATTGAAAATAAATGGAGAAAAGTGACAGCTCCTTTAAGAATCATGTGAAATATGAGAAATGATGGAAAGTACAATCCTAGTTGAGAACAGAATTTCATTCCTTGAAGACTTAACGAAAGCCACAGTTGAGGCAGCTGGGTGGCACCAGAAACCTCCTATCTTGTTCATAAATGAGCAGCACAGACACACAGAACTCTGCACAGGGACCTTTGGATAAGCTTAAAATATGGACTGTGGAATGTTTCAGAAGGCTTTTCTCTTTCTTTTTTTTCATAAGGGAATATCCCACTTCTTAATTCCTGAAACAATGATGTATGGTTTCAGCCTAAATAAAATAGATGAAAGGTTTTGTATATCTGGATAAAAAATTGAATTAAGACAAAAATGGAGTTCTTAAGCAATTTTTCCTCTATACTTTAGTGGAATAATAAAAATAAATAACAAAAAACCCCTAACCAATCTAACCTTTTATCAAAGCCATCAAGGGAGCTGGTGAGCACTCTGCAAAAATCCCAGCTTTGAAATCACACAGAATGCCGACAGACTTCAAGCAATGCCAGTCAGGAAAGTCCTCAGTAGACTTGTGCCCAGTACATTCTTGACAGGCAGCTGGAGTTTACTAAATCCTAGAACCCAACAGGAATCAGACCTTTATTTCACTAAAGGGGAATTATTTTTTATACCAATAGAAATAGAAGAATTTCAAGTTTTGATACAAAAACAATTAAAACACTGGATTAACCCCCTAGCGGGGCTCAATCCATCCTCTGACTACTAAGAGAATGAACTAAGATCTTTTACTTATTCCTCCTGTTTACACACACACACACACACACACACACACACACACACACACACACACACAGAGAGACACATTCTAGGTAGCACACCAAACTTTAACCTGTGTTACAAAATGTGTACACCTTCAACATTTTTTATTATGGTCTTAAGTTTTATCCTTGTTGGGATAAAGGCTGGGCATTTCTACACTACTCTTAACTAAGTCTCAAGTCACAATAAAAACATAGAAGTAATTCTCATTTTTGTTTTAAAGGACACTCAAAAGAAAATCATCAAGTACTCTTAGTACTTTCTTCCATTCTCCTTCCCAGGATTCTCAGGGGCTCTGAAAAACAACATGAATGAAAATAGTGTTCCGAGACCTGAATTTGTCATACTTTTTTGGAGTTTTCTTTCTTTGCCCAAAGCTACCTATTAAAATTAACCTGAATGAAGCACTTCAAAGTAAAAATGTACAAGACTATCCTTATATGCCTTAAGAAAACTATTTCTGCTATACAAACTCCTAAAACTTTAGGTAAGTTTATGTGACTAAAATCCCAAATAAAGATGAAAAAATAACATCACTTTAGAAATAACTCTGGTTACTCCCATCCCACACAGGTCAGATGAGGATTTAAAACTGCGATCATGGATTCTGAAAAAAATAAACATATAATATATAGTCTTATCTATAAAAACACCAGCATACAAACTTCAAACTAAAGTTTGGATAACCAAAGTAATACACAAATGTTCTAAATCTTAAGGAAACTTAAAAATACCTCTTCTATTTGTAAATAAAAGCAGGATAAAACGGATCTGACTGCATTATTAGGTAATTTGTCCTGGAAACCTGTTAATAAAGTACTGGTGGAAATTCTCAATCGCCATTATGCTAAAACCTGAAGCACTCAATCATTTTCTTCAGTAAAAGAGAGGTAAACAAAGGGACTACATGTTAGTCATCACGTATTACAAGCAAGTCCAACTCCCACAGTAACACAGTGCCTCAGAGTTGGCTGCCTTTTGAATTTCTCATTGAAGGATTGGGGCCAATCTACCTGTGGGACAATTTTGTCAGTAAACACAAACAGTAGGTGTCTTTTTATCCTGTTTTCTTAAAGGCTGTATCACTAGTCTATTAACAGATAGCAATGAGATAGCTCTAGCAGATGAAGCAAGAGGTTAACTATGTTCTAGAAGAAACATTTATCTGTCTTTCGATCCAAGCTTCTCAATTAATTCCTGAAGAGGTGCCAACTCACGCCTATCAATCAGATTAAACTCCTAAAAAGAGAAGAAAAGTAAAATTTAAAAATAGGCGTAAAATTAAAACTCCATAAATGTCATTCAGAGAAGGGATTCCCAGCCCTGGTTTTCTGAAATCCAAAAAAATGATGAAATGATCACTATGAACATTTTAAAATGGGACCAATTTTACTCCTTTTCTAAAATATAGGGGACTTACCAAAGCAGCAACTGTACGTATTAGCATGAGCCTCACTGTGTAAAACATTAAAATCAAAGCTGTATATATGTTTGCCTTTCCATGGAAATGATCTTAAAACTGCACTGAACTTCTGATCATGGCCACCTCCTGGGCAGTGACCCTCTGTCTCTCAGATTTCTACTATACCTACATCCACGCGTCTGCGTCCATACTACGGCTCCACGCCCTCTCTACCCTGAATGTGTGGCCAGCCCGTTTCTGCAGCTATGTACCTGTATCAGCTACTCTAAACAGGTCCATGCTATGCAACAGTCTCAGGAGGAGCACAGAGAAGAGCACAGTACGTTCTCCCCTGTGTGGCACATATAACTGAAATACACAGTATCAACTATAAAACTACTGGTTTTTCTACCAAAAAACCAGTATCTAGACAGATGTATATACATTTTGTACACAGAATTATATATCTCTAAAGTTGCTAAAGGAGTCCCAATGCAAATTATTTCTATTTTAAAAAGTTCGAGTTCCAAGTAAGGGCCCATGAGGTAATAGGCTACATTTCTGAAGGAGGCGGTCCTTTCTGAAGTTTCTAGCTGCTGACTTCATAAGATCTGGCCTGAAATGGGACTTCTGGAAGCTTAAACCGAGAGAGCAGCTAACAAGTTCTTCTAAAAGTTTCTCTTCCAGGCACAGACATCTCATGAAACAATCCAACTGCAGACATTTTATTTTCCAGGGCATCCCTGCACTCATCAGTGGTGACAGAACAGACGCTGTGGACAAGCTGTCCTGGGGTTCTGGTGTCCCTGCCCCATCCTAACCAGAGACCCAGCTGCGGCAGTGAGAGGCAGAAGGCCCAAGATGGGGGTGATGCTTTCTATGCTATGCCCACCAATGAAATAAACAACATGGAAAAGAGAAAAGAGAGAGCTCTGCTTATACTTCACTCTCCATCTGTAAATTAGACAGCTCTATCAATTACTGTTTATTAAAATTAACAAATGAGTCCAAGAAGTCAACATGGTTCAACTTACCTGAACAAAGAAAATAAAGTGCTTAAAGGAGGTGTTGAGGTGGGCCTCCTCCTGCAGCTGCATCACAGAGTCAAAGTGCTGGTGATAAATATGGGCATAAACCCGGAACAGACGCTTCAGAATGGTCTTTGCCACAGACATAAAGTTTTTGGGAAATGGGACACCTGTAATCAAATACACATATGTATCAATTGCCTTTTATCTAATTGAATAGCAGAAAGTTTAGAAGCTGCCATAAGCAACTCCTACACACAAACACACACATTCACAACCATAAGCCTGTTTTCCACATACATACTTTTTTTTAAAGACAAAGAAAAAAAAAACCCAAACATAAATACATGAGGTATCCTCACACAGGAATTTTTCCAACTGCCTTAGAAGAACAGGCACAGGTATCAAGTTTATAAAGTGCTAAAATGAACATAATATCAGCTGTTTAATACCAGGGAGTTTCTTCCTAAGATTAAATGCAACAAGTATTTTGACTATAAATCAAGAACTTTTATTTTTGTAATTCATAACTCTAAAAAAAATTTTATACACACAGTCAACTAGGAATGAAAACCAAGCAAGAGAAAAAGGCACTATAATCTATTGTCTATAAATAAAAAAGGACTTTATCTGAATTACTCTGGAAAACCAGTTTTCTTTCTTACATTAGGAGTCCCCAACTTTTTATCTTTTCAAAGTGCTGTTTTCATTTTCCTGTAATGCAAGATAGGGACAAATTTCCTGGAAAAGGGAGGAAGGACACCTCACTGTTTTGCAAAGAAAATAAACACTTCCTTAGAAAAGAACAGAGAAAGGGTCTGGTAGTCTCTGGTCATGTTCCTGGGACCGGCTGACAAGATCAAAGTCTTAAATAGAGACAGGAGAAAGACAACACAAGTGGCACTGAGTACAGGGCATAAACACATTAAGACGTCATCAGCTTCCAAAATAACCTAGATTAGGCAGCCTTAAAGGCTATTCCACAACACTACTCAAGAAACATTTCCTTTTCTTCAATCTTTCAGAAAACAATGGTTATAACACTTTCTCCTTGCCTGCATTTTATTTCTTAACCAGCCCTTAAAAGCCTAAGATTTAGTGTATTTTGCTCTTGCAAGCTAATTTTTCAGGTCCCGCCACCCCATCTTGGCTAACAAATGGCATGTGCTTTAAAAACAAACAAAAAAACTTTATTTCAGGTAAGCTCTATGCCCAATGTGGGGCTTGAATTCAAGACCTCCAGAGATCAAGAGTCGCATGCCCTACCGTGTGAGCCAGCCAGGCGCTCTTAACAACACACATACTCAAATTTTATTCTGGAGCTTGTGGGCAGGTTTTTCCGGACTGGGGTCTTTTACTCATAAATTGAAAAGCTGGATTTTTTTTTTTTAAATTTTATTTATTTGACAGACAGAAACGCAGCCAGAGAGGGAACACAAGCAGGGGGAGTGAGAGAGGGAGAAGCAGGCCTCCCGCCAAGCAGGGAGCCCGATGCGGGGTTCGATCCCGGGACTCCGGGATCATGACCTGAGCCGAAGGCAGTCGCTTAACCAACTGAGCCACCCAGGCGCCCCCAAAAAGCTGGATTTTTAAGTCAAACTCCTTCCCTTAGAATTTACAAATACGCATCTAGCTAATAAAAGTGAGTAACAGTTCTATCTGATTCGAATAATTAACTGGAAGGAGTAAGATGTAATAGCTTAATTGAGGGGGAAAAGGCTTCCAGAACATTAGGACGGATTACTGAAGAATCGAAAGTTGAGAAAAGAGAACAAAGTTTTAAGTATTCTTTATCTTCCATAAGTGGAAGACTTTTAATCAATAAGGAAATAGAGGTAATTTGTCTTAAACCAAGCACTTTCCAAGCGGAATTGAACAGAAACATTCAAGCACAGTCAATATACAATGAAGAATCTGTCAGAGAGGAAATAAGGTTTAATAATAAAACAGAAAACCTGACCAATAGCAAACAGATTGGGTGTTAACATGATACAAATTTTTCTTCCAAAAGAGCCACTGATTAGACCGCAAAAGGAATCTGCTATAGTCTGAATATTTGTGTCCCCTCAAAATTCCTATGTTGAAATCCTAACCCCCTAGGTGATGCTATTAGGAGGTGGGGCTCTGGGAGGTGATTAGGTCACAAGGGCAGAGCCCTCATGAATGGGATTAATGCCCTTATAAAAGAGGTCCCAGAGAACTTCTGCTAGCTCCTTCCACCACATGAAGACTGAGAAGTCGGCAGTGTGCAACCCAAAAGTGGCCTTTCACAGGGACCCAACTGTGCTGGCACCTTGATCTTGGACTTACAGCCCTAAGAACTGAGAAATAAATTTCTGTTGTCACAGCCATCCAATCTCTGGTAGTTTTGTTATCAGCAGCCTGAACAGACAAGACAGAATCCAACACGATGTTTTAAGCTTAAACTGAAAAAGAAGAGACTGATCTCATCCATAAATACTGATGCCAAAATCTTGATCAAAATATCATTAGCAAATAAAATATACTCTCTTCCAGTAAAACATTAAAACAAAAAGACACTGGAGAAAACCTTATGGTAACCAACAACAGACACTGGGAAAATATCACAAAACTCAATAACCATACCTGATTTTTAAAAATTTACACACCTCTAACAAAAAGCAAGATTTCTGCTTAATGCTGAATTACTAGAAAGCCTTGCATAAAAGTAAGGAAACAAGGAAAGGAGGTCTGCCGCATCATCACCATTACTCAGCACTACTCTGGGGCAATGAGATAAGAGTTACACAGGCATCCGTATAAGAATGGAAGAGGTAAAATTAATATTATCTTAATATGATGTGATTATATACTCAAAAAACTCAAGAAAATCAACCCAGAACTGAAACAATCAGAATCTGATGGTCAACTTATACAAAATTTTATATAAAAATCAATGGCTTTCCTATATACTAAACAATAACCATTTGAAAGTCAGAAATCAATTTTTTAAAAATCATACAATGTCCATGAATAAGCTTAAACTTGAAAGATTAACATAAAGTAACCTACAGAATTTTACAAGAGGAAATAAAAAAGAAAGAAAAGATAAAGAAATGAAATGTACCTTGTTCTTGGGTAGACCCAGTATTGTCAAGAGAACAAGACTGTCTATGTTAATCTGCAACTTGAATGAAATAATCAAAGTCTCACAAATATTTTTATTTGACCCTGCCAAAAGGATTCTAAGTTCCTTGTAAGAGCAAATATCCCAGAATAGCCATGAATATTCTGAAAAAGAAGAGCAAGGAAGAGAGACCAGCCCTACAAGATGCTCAAAGATATACGGCCATGGTAATTAAAACAGTGTGGAATTCCTACAGGAACAGATAAAGAGACTGAAAGCCTCCAAATTATATGGCAATCTGGTGTACACATGCGATAACCCGGGGAGAAAAGATACATGTATTCGATAAATGGTATTATACAAACTGATTAGCATTTATAACTAGAAAAAAAATGAAGGGAGCCTTAAGAAAAAGAATTTCTGGCAAGAACAAAGATTTAAATGTAAAAATAAAACCACAAAAGTGCGCAAGGAGAACAAGAACAAATACTTTTATAATCTTGAAATAGGGAAAAACTTTCTAATCATTGTATCAAAATCCACACAACAGGAAAAAAATAGGACAAAAATAAGAAAGTTACATATGGCAAGAATACCTCATGAATAAAATAAGACAAAAGGCAAGCTAGGGAAAGATACATAGGACGTTTATGCCAAGAGCTCATATCCTTACCAAAGAAACAGACAAAGGATAGGAACAGAAAACACACAATGATCAATAAACCAAAAAATCTCAATGACAACAATATTTCTTGAAGTTACATTCACAAAACTTATTTGCCCAAATTGAAAAGATGAAGAAATAAGTGGCCAACCAGTTTTAGTGAAGAAACCCAGGCAGAAACAAACATGGCTGGAGAGAGTATGCATTTACAATCTTTCTGGAGAGGAATTTGACAGTCATTATTACTTTTTTTTTTTTTTAAGCAACAGAATATTAAAAAGAATGCAACATATTTATCAGTTAAAAAGGAAAATACTCAACATTAACTCACCAATCTTAGAAGGAAAAAGAGTTTCATCATCAAGCTGATCCTGAACCCACGTCATCAAATAGTCAATGTATTTTGGTGCAGAACATTTGATTGGCTTTTTAATATTAGTACCATCTGCCCAGTGATATTCGTATCTGGAGAGAAAAAGGTTTTACTGACAGAGTTTTCAAAAGCAGTAACAAATATACAACTCGTAATCAAAGTAGGTCTACATTTTATCAATAGAAGTTATACAGAACTTAGTAAATTACTTTAAGTTCTACTGGAGGTTACTCAGAGTTCCCTATAGAATTATCCTGAAATAGGATAGTTATAATTAGAAAAGGAGGATAACGTGGCAGCTCAAAGTACAAGAATGGATGTTTTTTTTACAACCCTGGGAAGATAAAGGAACTATATGTTCCTGGCAGAGGGAGCTAAGGACTGGGTCAGGGACAGATGCCTTCCCTACATCCTGCAACAGCTGGCCATTAAGGTATCAACAAGTCTGGATAATAAGACTGTTTCCTGGGGGCGCTGGGGTGGCTCAGTCGGTTAAGCAACTGCCTTTGGCTCAGGTTATGATCCCTGGGTCCCAGGATCAAGCCCTGCATCAGGCTCCCTGCTCAGCGGGATGTCTGCTTCTCCCTCTCCCCCTCTCCCTCTCTCCCTCCCCCTGCTTGCGCATGCTCTCTCTCAATAAAATCTTTTAAAAAATAAATAAAAAAATAAATTCAACTGGAAAAAAAAAAATCCAAAATCTTAACAACAAAAGACAGTTTCCTGGAGAGAGTACTAAAGAAATACCTTTAGGCATGCAATTATTCCTCACTCCTTTGCCGAGCTAAAATGTGTATTAAGACTTCTTGGGGCGCCTGGGTGGCTCAGCTGGTTAAGCCACTGCCTTCAGCTCAGGTCATGATCCCATAGACTCGGGATCGAGCCCCGCATCGGGCTCCCTGCTTGGCGGGAAGCCTGCTTCTCCCTCCCTCTCTCCCTCTGTTTGTGTTCCCTCCCTCGCTGTGTTTCTCTTTGTCAAATAAATAAAATAAAATCTTTAAAAGAAAAAAAAAAGACTTCTGCAAAACTTTACTGTGTGGAGCACTTAAGTCATAGATAAGTTTTGTATTTAAATTTCTTTTAAGGAAGTTTGAATAAAACTTAACACAAAATAAAAACAGCCCTCCAAAATACTGCAATTAAAAACAGAACTACAAACTCATTGGAGACCTTTTTTCCTTTACACCTGTAGCAAATTCAGTAAAGACAATTTTTTTTCCTAAGGGGTAAATATCTTGATACCATGTATCGTCACATAAAATTAGTCATTTATCATCAGAAAAAAAGACTGGAAAGAAACACTAAAATATTAATCCCATCACACAATGACTTAACATTATGGGTGATAAAAGGGCTCCACCTTTCTTAATACTTCTTAAAATTTATTACAGTCAAATTTCTTCTTATTTTGGGGAGACAGAGAGAGAGAGAGGGTGCATGTGCAAGCAGGGGGAGGGGCAAAGGGGGAGGGAGAGAGAATCTCAAGCTGACTCCCTGGTGACTGCAGAGCCTGACGGTGGGGGGCGCTGGGTCTGAGCAGAAATTAAGAGTTGGCCACTAAACCAACTGAGCCACCCAGGTGCCCCTACAGTCAAATTTTTTCAAGCTAGCATCTTTAAGCCAGAAAAACTGAAGCAGGACAATCTGGACATAATACCAAATAAGCACAAGAAAAAAAACTGAACATTCATTATTTAGCATAATACAATTAAATACTAAGTACCACATACCAAAGTATTTAATAATAACTAAAAGCTTATAGGGAAGTATTCAAGAACTCATAAGACTGAACTGCTTTTATACAAACAGATAAAAACAAAAAGGCTTTATTGCTTCATTTGTATCAATGAGTGATTAGCTTTATTTAGTACTTCAAATGCCTAACAGGCAGTGTACAGACCTTGGACCTGCAGACATGACTGGACAGCTTGCTTCGGTGCAGAATTCTGTAATAGTTCCATACAGCATGTTAATCTGGTTGAAGAAATCCACAGCTGGAAACATAATAGCAGATTTGTGTTAAAATGTTCATGCAAACACAATAAAATGTCAGACCTCTTGAGTGAAGGAAAAATGGACAATGCCTACAAGTTCTTGAATAAATCCATAAGACATTCAATGATCCAGGGATACTGCAAATTCCCCTCTTTTTCCAGGCTGTCACACTTAAATTAACTTTTAATATATATTCACTGTAATATATTAAGTTTTTAGCCAGCATAGAACAGCAGGAAAATAAAATCTTAGCAACAATTCTAACTTAATGGTGACTATTATATCATTAGTATATATAATTTGATTATATCCAAGGGAATGAAAAAATCCATTGCTTCCTATCAATCTGGACCAGACAATACCATTTGTGTTGGGAAAAAGCAGAAAGCACTGGAGAATATCCTGTGAGGGAGAAGGTGTATCAGCTGTAACAAGAGGCATTTAAAACTTCTTTTCATAAAAAAACCTGACGCCTAATGCATACTGAGGATACACAAAGGACATGGGTTAATGTCCCTTGTCTTGGGGATTCCGGCTATCCGAAGGGACAAAACTGAAAGGAATATAAGAGTTAAGAGTTCAGAGAAAAGGCAACATCTTGAGGGGCTGACGTAATCAGGGAGCACTACTTAGAGGAGCCTCAGCTAAATATGGATGAAAATGGAAGAGGAAGGGGGTAAGTAACGAACCTATCTGAGTCAAATGTTCCTCTGCCAAGACACCCACATAAGCCTTGGAAAGTTTTTAAAAATGTTTTAGAGTTCCCTGTCTACCTGAAAACCTACTAGGGTTTTTCCACATTTTTTAAGAAACAAAGATAAAAAAAGCTCTGTCTTGTCAAAAGGAATTTTACATAAAACTCCCTCACTTATAATCCTTCCTCTTACTTAGCCATATTGGAAAACAGCCTATCTAAAGCAAAAAGTCGCAAGGAAAAATTGAAGGCTGAAGAAGGTGAATTCTTGAATGAATTGAATTGAAGGCTAAGAGATGCCTACAGAATAGCAGATGATAAATTTGAGTTAAGGTTAAAAAAACAGGGGAAGGTCTTGTCTGAAAATATGTTTTACATGGTTCACAAAGGCCTATAAAAACATAGAGTGATAAATCCTAATCCCAACCACTCCAGCTTCCCCCCTTCCACCACATTATTTTTTTGGTCTCCTGCCCCCTAAGCACCTGTATCCTGTCTTAGACAAAAGAGTTAACATAACATGAAGTTATGCACCTTTTTTCTCTTAATAATATGGATAATGGCGGGGCGCCAGGGTGGCTCAGTTGGTTAAGCGACTGCCTTCGGCTCAAGTCATGATCGTAGAGACCCGGGATCGAGTCCCTCATCAGGCTCCCTGCTCGCCGGGAAGCCTGCTTCTCCCTCTCTCACTCCCCCTGCTTATGTTCCCTCTCTCGCTGTGTTTCTCTCTGTCAAATAAATAAAATCTTGAAAAAAAAAATAAAAAAAAGGACTCTACCTTTAAAAAAAATAAATAAATAAAAGAAATGAACTGGTTTCTTCAACAAGGTATCAAGGAAAAAACACTGCAATGAGGGGGAAGCTGCAAATTAAGAGATTCAAGAAACATTACATATAGGCCTTATTAGTCCTGATTTAAACCATACATTTTTTAAAAAAGAAACATTTAGAAGACAATCAGGGAAAATGTGAACCCTGAATATTTGCTAACATAAAGGAATGGCAGCATTGTCATTACCTTTAAAAGGGGGAGTGCCTGTTTTTTAGAGATATGGAATATTCATAGATGAAATATGTTTGGGGCACCTGGGTGGCTCAGTTGCTTGAGCATCTGCCTTCGGCTCGGGTCAAAGTCTTGGGGTCCTGGGACTGAGGCCCGCATGGAGCTGCCTGCTCAGCGGGGAGTCTGCTTCTCCCTCTCCCTCTGCCCCTCCCACTTGGGCTCTCTCTCTCTCAAATAAAAAAAAAATCTTAAAAAAAAAATTTCACCTCAAAATAATCAGGGTGAGGTAGGCTGGCTGGGTCTCACTGCCAGCATGGAAGAAGCTAGGGGAGAGAAAGAAGAGTGGGGAGAGGTGGGGAAAGGAGGAATTAAAATATGTAAGAAAAAAAAAATCAGGGTGAGCTATAGAAGCATTGATTGGCCATGAACTGACTGTTGAAACTGGACAAAGGATGCCTGGGAATTCACTGTACCTGTTTCTCTACTTCTGTATGTTTGATATTTTCCATTAAGAAGTTTAAAAATTGGGGCGCCTGGGTGGCTCAGTTGGTTAAGCGACTGCCTTCGGCTCAGGTCATGATCCCGGAGACCCGGGATCGAGCCCCGTATCGGGCTCCCTGCTCGGCGGGAAGCCTGCTTCTCCCTCTCTCACTCCCCCTGCTTGTGTTCCCTCTCTCACTGTGTTTCTCTCTGTCAAATAAATAAAATCTTAAAAAAAATAAATAAAGAAGTTTAAAAATTCCTGGAACATCTGAAGTTCCTAACAGATTTAAACCTTATCACCCAGCATTGATCTCACCTCTGAAATGACAGGCTGGAATATTCAAATCTCTAGCCTCAGTATATGTAACTTTCCACGTCATGCCCTCATTTTCTTGAACTTGAGTGACCTTCCGCTCATGGGTCCCTCCCATTTTCTCCCAATCTCTCCATTTCCTCTGATTACTCCTAAATCACAACCATCAAGTGACTGCCCACATGAGCTGCGAATGACATCTGTGTATATGCAGGCGGGTGAGAGCTGCTGGGAGTTGGGGGTGCAACTGTGAAGGCGGGCTCCCTACCAGTCATGGTCCACCGCAGGCAGAATTTTCTATTCCAATCTTTTATTTGACCTTACCCAATAATTCCTACCATTCTATCCTCAGAAACTACCCCAGAGCACTCAACATCTCTCCTCAGGTGTCTCTATCCAGCCACACAAGCTATGTAATCAAGTACTCTGAAGAGAACAAAACAGTTTTGGATGTATTTGTACTTAGGAGTTACTTTATAGATAATCCCTTATACTACAACAGTTATACCTGTAAAAGAAATTCGTTAACAAAAAGACTTTAGCAAAATGTTCCTAAAATTCAACAAAGCTGAGTATTCTTTTTTTAAAAGATTTTATTTATTTATTTATTTGACAGGTAGATCACAGGTAGGCAGAGAGGCAAGCAGAAAAAGGAGGAAGGAGGCTCCCGTCGAGCAGAGAGCCCGATGTGAGGCTCCATCCCAGGACCCTGAGATCATGACCTGAGCCGAAGGCAGAGGCTTTAACACCCACTGAGCCACCAAGGTGCCTTAAAGCTGAATATTCTTTAAAAACTTACTGTTAACAGCAATCCATTCGTTGAGGTCTTCTCCCTCTGGCAACATAACAGCTTGTCTCAGGTTCCCACTGCCTAGAGTTGCTTCCGCATGTTTTAAGAGTTCATACTGATGAGAGCCCTCAGGGATATTCTTCTTTGGTTTGAAGGTTTTAGAAGAGCGGCTGCTGCTGTTAGGTTGAAAGTAAAGGTATATATATAAAAAAAAGAAAGTAAAAATATATCAACCTTTATTTGAGGAGTGAAAGCAGAATGGCCTAATTTTAGGCATACAACTTGTCCTAAAAATTAAAAAATACTCCCTGAAAAGCGCCAGGATGGGGAGAGGGTGACAATCACAAATAAAGAATGCTTTAAACGTTTTTCCTCACATAGATTCAGGATTAGCAACACAATTTCATACAGAATGCAATTTTACTATGCCTAATGAAGTGGAGTGTGGTGTAACAGGATTCTGGTCCTTGATCTGCCCCTAATTCTGTGACTGAGAAGATGAACTTCCTTTTGGCTTCAATTTCTACCTACAGAAAATGGTGGGGGAGAGAGAGAACCTTAAATTTTGAAGAGCTAAAAAAAATCCAGTTTTCTTTATCAAAAGATTTGTGATGCCATCAAAGCAAACCCCAGCAGAAATGACATTAACATTCTGAAGTTAATATTAGCAGGGAAAATAAATGAGAGACAACTGGTTACTGCGAGAAAACCTTTTTCTCTAAGGAAGCTAACATGATATGAAACCCAGAAAAGATGAAGGGATTTTTTTTTTAAGGTTTTATTTATTTATTTGACAGAGAGAAACACAGTGAGAGAGGGAACACAGGCAGGGGGAGTGAGAGAGGGAGAAGCAGGCTTCTCACCGAGCAGGGAGCCCGATGCGGGGCTTGATCCTGGGTCTCTGGGATCGTGACCTGAGCTGAAGGCAGTCGCTCAATGACAGAGCCACCCAGGCGCCCCAGATGGAGTGATTTCTAACCATAAGAGCTACATTTCTATAACAGAACAAACAGAAACCTGGAAAAAAATCCCAAAACTTATTAGAAGAGGAATAAATAAATTTGGTATGTCCATAATATGGAATAGTACATTGTTAAGAACAAGTTTGAGCTACATGTATTCACATGCCAAGATCTCAAGTCATAAACACACTAAAGGACCAAATGTACAGCAGGCCCATCTTCTAAATGCACAGAAAATGTCAGAAAGAGAGCACCCGGCTGACTCAGTACAGCACGCAACTCTTGATCTTGGGGTTCAGTTCAAGCCCCACATTAGGTGTAAAAATTACATGAAAATAAAATCTTAAAAAAAGAAAAGAAACAAACTAACATGAAATGATGTCTCAAGAGTCAATATTACCTTCATCTAAATTAATACTTATGGGGTACCTGAGTGGCTCAGTCAGGTAACCATCTGCCTTTGGCTCACGTCAGGATCTCAGGGATCCTGGGATCGAGTCTGACTCCGTGCTCAGTGGAGAGCGTTTTTCTCCCTCTCCTTCTCTCCCCTGCTTGTGCTTTCTCTCATTCTCTCTCTCTCTCAGATAAATAAAACCTTAAAAAATATATTTTTAAAATTCTTACAACTCAAAAACAAAGAAACAAGCCAATTTAAAAATCACAGGATTTGAACAGACATTACTCCAGAACAGATATACAAATGGCCAACAGCATACAAAAAGATGGTGACCATATTTGTCATTAGGAAAATCACAGTAACATCTCACATCCATTCAAGATGACTATAATCTAAAAGACAACAAGTGCTACCTATAGGGTGGGTAAATTGAAACTCTCATACCGTGCTGGTGAGAATGCAAAATGCTGCAGCTCTTTGAAAACCAGTTCCTCAAAAGATTAAACATAGTTAGCATATAACTCAGCGATTCCACTTCTAGGTATTTTTATCTAAAAGAAACGATCATACGTATCCAATACAAAAACCTGAACACAGAAGTTCACAGCCACATTATTCGTAATAGCCAAAAAGTGGAAATTCAAATGACTGTCAACAAAAAGTATAAAAGAAAGAAACAGCCTGACAATTCGATCCAAAAAGTAACTAAGCAACTGGGCATCCACAAACAAACCACTAACCAAACGTTAACTCAGAGGAAAAAGACTTGGGGAGTGGAGGGAGAGATTGTTCCAGTAATATGGAGATCTACAATTACAATCTAAATCATAAAAAGTTTCAGACAGGGTAATCATATTGTGTAGATCATGCTCATAAAAAATAATCGAAGGGTGGGAAAAAATGATTTGAACAAGGATATTCTCAGTCGTGCTCTTTTATAATAGCAAAATACTAGATAGAATTCAAATTTCTCTGCGGCGGTAAGATTTCTCTGCTGCTTGGTTATGATTTCAAATCCACTTGTTTATGACTTAAGTGAAATTTGTTTTAATCCACTTGTATATGACAAAGACAAAAAAAAGTTTTTTTCATGTAAGAATGAAGTAAACTGTGTTAGGATGTTGTCATCATATCTGTTCGCACCCATAAGAATTCAGTAGTTCAGGTGCTGTCTTACCAGTGAAAACTTATAAAGAAGCAGCTATGACAAGGAGACATTTTGACTATAAATACCAAGAATTTGTGAGGAGTACTTGACAGTGTTCGATGTGGGCAAGGTGACACTTTGCTGATCTAAACAACTCTCTGAAAACCTTGGGACAATTGGCCCCTGCCAGGCAAATGCCCAGCCCAGTAGGAAAATCCACTTGCTGGTCAACACTAGCCCTATCGTTCCCTGGCAACAAGGACTTTCACTTGCTGGACCTCAGCTCTGGGTTGCCTAAGCTCAATCCCTCTCCTCAGTACCAACTCCTACAAAGGTACAGCTCAACTAAATTTGGGGTTTTTTTCTTTCATCTCTCCTTGTCTGGAACAATAGTGTATTTAATCTATCACTGACTTGGAGTATTTCATTTCATATTTCAAAAAAACACTAGCAGGTGTGCTACTGGCCTATGAAATTCCCACAGCAAACCTGTGTTAAACACGCTGCCAGCAAAGACAAACTCAATCTCTGAGCATAACGTGTCTCCCAGAGCAAAACATTCTCACAATAAGGAACTGGGTAAATTCTGGTTAAGGAACACTACGTACTTTAATAAAATTTAATAAAAATGTCAAATATGTGGGTGATGTCCTCAATCACACAACACACAAATTTAAGTAATGTACCAGGTAGAGATAGCCACCTGAAAATAATAAGATGCTGGAGCAACGCTTCCCAAACCATAATAATATGCTTAAGAATCAACAGAGGATTTACAAAAGTTTCCACTTACGCCTCATTTGGGCCCCTGGCTTTATCTCTAAAACAGGATTCTACTCAGGAAGAGTTAATTACACAAAGTCACAGTGGTGCCTGGCTGGCTCGGTCAGTAGAGCATAACAACTCCTGATCTCGGGGTTGTAAGTTTGAGCCCCAAGATGGATGTAGAGAGTACTACTAACTAAAATCTAAACAAAGTGACAAAGTGGGCTGAATCCGAATTGGGGAGAAGTCTGCATGCAACGGTGCAGCTTAATCTCAAACTTCTCAAACTGCAGCACCCCACGTTTTCCTGGGGCAGCCTTTTTCAGCGAGGGTAATTTAATACAGAAGATGATAATATTTAGCATACGGTGGAGTAAAATGCTAAGTCAGCATGGATCGGCACTAGAAGGCTCCAGACTCGGGCGGAATCCGGAGCCCCGAGACCAGGCTCGGGGCTCCGCCCCCAGGTCGTCCCTCCGCCCTCAGGGGCGCGGGGGCGGAAAAGTTTGGAGGCACTGCCGGCCTCGGGGCCTCTCTACTCCGCAACCCTCTCGCTCCGCTTCCTTTGCCTCGACCTTCACCTCCGTCTGCCTGGGCCCACCTCCGCGCCTCTCCCGGAGCCCGCGGGGGGGTGGGGTGGGAGAGGGAGGGAGCGGACAAGACAAAAGTCGGCCACTTCGACCTCGACCCCGGGGCCCCGTCCCGGTCTCAGGCGCCAGCTCGTCCCCTTCCTCGCCCTCGCCCTTCAGCCCTCGGGGCCCCCGCCCGGCCCCACTCACAAGAGGAAGCTCATCTTCTATCCTTGGGGGGGAGGGGCCACTGGCCCCCGCCGCGCTCTGGACTCGGAGCCCGCGCGGGAACCACGAGGAAGCGGATAGTCCTCAGCTCGCGGCCAGCGGAAACACCGTACGCCGCCGCTCGGAACCGAGGGTCCAGCGGGTGCAAGTTGCTGCGCTCCACTCCCCCACCTTGCCGACCCGAAATGCGGAACCAGCGAAATCTCGCGAGCGAACGCTTTGGCCCGCTCCACCCCGTGCGAGAGAGACTCCACCCACCCCCTTTAGCCCCGCCCTCTCCTAAAGCACAACCAATCAGCGGCCTGCAAGCCGGGACTTCCTCCTCCTGGGGGCATGGCCAGTTAATGGTCCCGGGCCTGGGGGAGTGGCTCAGCTTGTGCTTGGTCTGTGTTGCTGTTGGTCTGCAGGCATCCTCTCCATATAAGGCAGGGGGTCTCCAAAAGCGCTGCAAGTTTTAAAATTTTATTTTGATTTTTAAGTTGAGAAATAATGCACATAGCATGAAATTCACCCTTTAAAAATTTACACTTCAGGGGTATTTTTCCTCTATTCAGAGTCATGCAACCATCATCTCTAATTCTAGAACGTTTTCATCAGCCAGAAAAGAAACCCATTAGCAGTCATTCCCCTTCCTCCCTCCTGGCAACCCCTGGCAACAACTAGTCTACCTTTTTTATATGGACTTGCCTCACCTGCACATTTCACATAAATAGGATTCCACAGTACACGGTCTTGTGACTGGCTTCTTTCACTTAGTGTGTTTTCAAGTTTCATAGACATTGTAGCATGTACCAATACTTCATTCTTTTTTATGGCTGGTTAATATTCCATTGCATGAGCAAGCCTATTTTGTCTACCCATCCATCAGTTGATGGGCACTGAGTTGTTTCTACTTTTTGGCTATTATAATTAATGCTGCTACAAACCTTCCTGTTGTGGTTTTTGTATGGCCGAATGTGTTCATTTCTCTGGGATATTATACGTAGGAGTGTCTGGGTCATATGGTAACTATACGTTCAACTTTTTGAGGAACTCCCAAATTGTTTTCCGAATTGGCAGCACCATTTTACATTTGCACTGGCACATGTCTGAGGGTTCTAATATTTCCATATCCTTGATGACATTTGTTACTGTCTTTAAAAATGTTTTCAGATGCATTTATCCATTTTTTTAAGATTCATTTATTAATTTTAGAAAGAGAGTATGCAAGCAGGGGGAGGGGCAGAGACAGAAAATCTCAAGCAGACTCCCCACTGAGGGTGGAGCCCAATGAGGGGCTCTAGATGGGCCTTGTTGTAGGGTTTGATCCCATGACCCTAAGATCATGACTTGAGCTAAAATCAAGAGTCCACGCTCACCTGACTGAACCATCAGGTGCCCCACTATTATTTTTTTATTGTAGCTGTCTTGGTGGGTGTGAAGTGATAATCTCATTGTGAATTTGACTTGAATGTCCCTGTTGGTGACTGTTGAGAATATTCTCATCTGCTTATTGGTCATTTGAAAGAAATTTATTTTTATCTTCCTTTAAAGTTATCTCAAACCCTCAAAGGATGATACCTAAAAGGGATCCCAGTTCAATAACATAGTTCACTGTCTCCATGACATCACCATCTCTTTGTTCCTCAACACCCATCAGTCCAGATTTTGCACTCCGCCTGACCTCCCAAAATTTTTTGTCTCATCAAGCTCTCTAGTGTCTTAGCTTCAAAATTCCATGGATATTTTTTTGTCCTTCTTTTACTTGCCACTTAGTTCTATCTGGCCCATCCTACCAGACTCATTTGATCACAGTGATCTCATTTTTCAAGAACCTCTTTTTAAAACACAAAAAACCTCTTTCTTATTCCCTGTGATCTGATTCTATAAGGTGAGAAGGGGGGGTCACGTGGGCACAGAAAAGGAAGACCACAGCCAGAATGTTGTAACAGTTTACTTTAGTCAAACTTTTTTGTAGCAAGTGACAGAAGTCCACACCCTTTGTATTTCCATCTGACCTTTCTTATACTTTCTTTTCCACTAGACTGTGAGATTGCTTAAAAATAAAATATTTTTTAAAAATAATAAAGTGAAGCAAGATAGAACAGTGACTAAAAAATGCATATAACTTTGTGTTTGAAACCTGCCAGTGCTACTTAATAATCATATGACCTTTTAAGTATTTTATAACATTTTGCCTCGGTTTTCTCATCTGTAAGATGGGGAACAACTTCACAGGGTTGTGGGGAATAAATGAGTTAAGCTATCGAACTCAACTTAGACTATTCTTGGAACATATACTGGATTAACTTTTGCTATTTAAAAAAGAAGAAATTTTGACATGTCTTATTGAGACAGAAACTGAAGGGACCCCATGGCGGGGCGGGAAAGCTGTTTTTTGGTTTTTTCTCTTTGCTTCTCTTCTGGCTTCTGTTCTTGCTAGGACCGGCACCCCTACCCCACTCTACACACACCTTACAATGTGATAGTGTACATCCTCCCTGTAAAGGACAAAAAGACACTGAAGCTTTTGGAGTCTTCCAGTACCATAGATAACATCTAAGGAGTGACTTCCTGAGGTCATCGGAAAAGTTCTCTAAGATCACTGACTACAAATACCTTGATGCCTAGACCCCTGGCTTCAGGGAATGACTGACTTATGGGCACCTGGATCCTGTCCTTGTTCTGACCAGTTCCCTGATGCCTGAGACGACATGAGAACCACACCAGACAACAACTGCTAATAACACCCCAGGCCCCAGGCAAAGACAGGACTTACACTCTTCCCTTCCAAAGCTCCTGGATGCTGTGCTTGTATCTCTCTCACTCTCTCCGTACATATATCTTCAATAAACTCTGCTTTCACTTACTGCTGGCTCAGGTTTGACTTCCATCCCACATGAAGCCAAGGACCCTCTTCACTAGTCCTGCGGGACCCACTCTGGGTCCTCGGACCAGGCCTACTCGTGCCATTATCACCACTGTTGGATAATCAGCTTCTTGACAGCAAATGCCTGATTTATTTACCTTTGTGTTTTACCCGTGTCTACTGTGTGGCCTTGTGTCAGCGTAGATACTCAGAAAATACTTGCTATGTGAATGCGATTGGTTAGCTGGCTATATATTATCTTACTATTTATTAACAATTTATTTATTTAATTTAGAGAGTTGATGGGGGGAGGAGGGGCAGAGGGAGAGGAAGAGAGAGTCTCAAGCAGATTCCATGTTAAGCATGGAACCCAACTTGGAGCTCAGTCCCACAACCCAGAGACCATGACCTGAGCCAAAATCAAGAGTTGGATACCCAACCAACTGAACCACCCAGGCACCCCTATATATTATTTTAGACTAATTCCTTAGCTGATATATTCCCTGAATTTCACTAGTTTTGTGTAGCTTGGGGAGTAGTTATATCTGTTTGCCCGGAAAGTAAATGCTCAATTTTTTTTTTTTTTTTTTTAGTCCTTTATCTACCATGGGTTTCCTCAGTGGACAACAATTTTTTATCAAATTACCATATATGGTAGTACATATGTTCTGGGAGGGATGGAAGTGCCTTTCCCAGACACTTTGACAAGGAAGCCATGAGGGAAAAACCACAGAAATATGTCACTAGGATACTGAGGGAAAGCCAAGGGAAGTCCTATGTTGGTTCTGTACCCTTGGCTTCTGAAAAAGAACACAGACATTAAATGCTAGAGTAGTGGTAAACTGGAAACTAGATCTATGTGTTTTGGATACTCATGTTTTCTATGAAAATTTATATATATAAATAATATATATGTGAATGCTGGCTGGCTATATATTATCTTATTATTTATATATATAAATATATCATTTTTTAAAGTCTTTATTTGAGAGAGAAAGAGCATGAGCTGAGAGGATGGGCAGGGGAAGAGGTAGAAGCAGACTCCCCGCTGCCACTGTGATACTGGGGCTCAATCCCAGGACCCCGGGATCATGACCTGAGCTGAAGGCAGACACTTAACCTCCTGAGCAATCCCAGTGCCCCTCTAGGATATATATTTTAAAAAACAAAAATAAACACAAACCAAAATCCAGGTGGAATTAATTTTATCTCTTTTTTTTAAAGATTTTATTTATTTATTTGATAGAGAAAGAGAGATCACAAGTAGGCAGAGAGGCAGGCAGAGAGAGAGGAGAAAGCAGGTTCCCTTCCAAGCAGAAAGCTGGATGCAGGCCTCGATCCCAGGACCCTGAGATCATGACCTGAGCTGAAGGCAGAGGCTTTAACCGACTGAGCCACCCAGGTGCCCTGGAATTAATTTTATTTAACCCAGTATGCTCCAAATAATGTGATTTTTTTAAAAGATTTTATTTATTTATTTGACAGAGTGAGAGATCACAAGTAGGCAGAGAGGCAGGCAGAGAGATAGGAGGAAGCAGGCTCCCTGCCGAGCAGAGAGCCTGATGTGGGCCTTGATCCCAGGACTCTGAGATCATGACCTGAGCTGAAGGCAGAGGCTTTAACCCACTGAGCCACCCAGGCACCCCCAAATAATGTGATTTTAACATAAAATCAATTTTATATTGAATGAGCCACATTGCTTTTTTTCATTCTAAGTCATCAAAATATGATATAAGTGTTTTCCACACATGCAGATTAATTCAGACTATCCACATTTCAAGTGCTCAGTAGCCACATATGGCTAGTGGCGGCCACAGGGGATGACGTAGTTCTAGATCAACTGTATGACCCTCTGGTGATACCGCTTCACGCCGTGGGCCCCTTTGTGTTTGCTCTTGTTGGTACCAAAGTGCCAAGTTGTCATGATCTAATGAAGCAGTAACAGAAGCAAATGCTATGAAAACAATGCATTAGCACCAAGTGACAGCTACACGATGCCACATTGGAATGAAGAAACCAAGGAAAAGGAAAATTATGGGAGAACAGAGTCATAGCTCAGTAGACGGTGGTGCAGAAGGCTCAACGCAGAAGAGCTTGCCCCATCCCTGTCACTACCGTATTCATGTTGCTGGTGACATCATTTCACTCAAGTATAACCCGTCACATTAAGTGATGACAGTGTTTTGATTTTATTAACTTCAGTAGTTTTGTTGGTGTTTAATTTATAACCATGTTTTTTGATAACTGTAAAAAGCTATTAACATAAAAACACATATGGATGTATAGTTTATTTATAATAGTTTATATTATTTAAACAGCGTAACCATGAAAATATTTCCAAACAGCATGGGGGAGAAAGGACTTTATGAAAGTTCTTCCCTCTCTTAACAGGATTGTTCAAGTTGGCACCCCCCCCCCCCAGGATATGAAAGGCCACCCATTTATTTAAAAACCCTTCAGGATAGCTAGATTTGGGGGTGAGGGAAGTGAGGAATCACAGGAATTTAGGGAAAAACCTAGGTCAATATTTGACCAGGATATCAATATAGTCACTTAAGAATCAAAGAAAATATTTCTGAGTGGGGAGAGGGAGAGCTCGGGCTAATTACCAGTTGAGGCAACGCAGTCGCCCAGGGCCAAAACACACAGCCTACAGTTTACAAAGGCCAGTGCACCCCTCCTTGGCTCAGTTGTCTAAAAAAGATCATTGCCCACCATCTGTTCACAGCAGATGCTGAAAGCAGAAGCTAGGCAGTAAATTATAAAGTAGCCAGTACTGCCTTTTCTGAACTTCTCTCAGCCCCCAACGCCACGCCCATTCATCACGCAGTTCCCTTTTCCAGCTCTCTCGGACAGAATTTGCAGCCTTGCATTTTCATTCTGTGTAAGTGTCCTGTCTCATCATCCGCAGAATGTCGGCTTTGCTGCACCAACCTCACCCAAGGCGGGGCCTCTTCCCCGTGGCTCTCCGCAAGGTGCCCGCCCCTCCCGGGCTGGCGGGGCCTCTCAGCTGCTGCTTGGGGGTTAGCCCCTGCCACAAGTGAGTGAAAATGGACAGGCAGTAAAGTCGCTAAGCCGCCCTCGCCAGCTCTCTTAGGGCTCAGGGGGCAGACTGTGAAAGAGAAATCCCAATGTATCAAACACCAAAAACATTCAGCCAAGAAGCAGGATGAAAGTTTCCACTTTGAAAATACCTTAAGTCTGGGGGGGCGCCTGGGTGGCTCAGTTGGTTGGGCGACTGCCTTCGGCTCGGGTCATGATCCCGGAGACCCAGGATAGAGTCCCACATTGGGCTACCTGCTCAACAGGAAGCCTGCTTCTCCCTCTCTCACTCCCCCTGCTGTGTTCCCTCTCTGGCTGTGTTTCTCTCTGTCAAATGAATAAAATCTTAAAAAAAAAAGAAAAGAAAAGAAAAGACCTTAAGTCTGGGGCACCTGGGTGGCTCAGTCGTTTAAGTGTCTGCCTTCAGCTCAGGTCATAATCCTGGGGTCCTGAGATCGAGGCCCTCATCGGGCTCCTTCCTGGGAGGGGAGTCTACTTCTCCCTCTCTGTCTGCCTGCCGCTCACACTGCTTGTGCCCACCCCAATAAATAAATAAAATCTTAAAAAAGAAAAAGAGAATATCTTAAGTCTAAGGTCAGACCTCTGCCAGTCACCTAGACAATACACGGTCCTTGCCCTCCTGGAGCTTACATTCAGTTGGAGAAGATGGGTATTAATCAAATAATCACATAGCTACTCTTAGGAGGAAAAGCACAGGATGCATTAAGAGCATCCCGAGAGCATCAGGAGAGACCTAAGAGAGACTGGGGAGTCTCAGGAGATGCTACTGAAGCCCCCCAGAAGATGAGTTAGCCAACTCAACAGAGGGAGGAGAGGGTCCACTCAGAGTCAACAACATTCGTAAAGGCTTTGAGGCAGGTAAGTGTTTGCTCTGATCCAGGCACTGAGAGAGTCCGCGAGTGTGGCAGGCAAGGGGAAAAGCGAAGGGAGCTGAAGGCAGTCACCAGGAATGTTGTGTGGATCTAATGTGAAGCTAGGTGGTCAGTGAGCGCCAGGAGAAGCATACCAGCTACACTGTGGAACACTGAGGCAGTTAAGGGGCCATCGCTATTGTCCGGGTGGGAGGTGGGGTTGACCTGGACTGGAGAATGGAGAGGGGTAGATGGAGCTGAGAGCTATTCTGGAAAAAGAATATGCAGGTCTCAGTGCAGAGCTGGATGTGGTCAAGACTGGGCCCTGCGTTTCTGGCACAAACAACTAACTGGAGGCTGGTTTGTCCCAATTACTAAGAAAGAAAAGACTGGAGGGGGCGCCCAGGTGACTCAGTTAGTTAAGCATCTGCCTTTGGCTCAGGTCAGGATCCCGACATCCTAGGATGAGTCCCACATCTGGCTCCTTGCTCAGCAGGGAGCCTGCTTCTCCCTCTCCCTCTGCCTGCTGCTCCCCCTACCTATGCTCACACACTCTCTCTCTCTCAAATAAATAAATAAAATCTTAAAAAAAAGAAGAAGGGGGAGGAAAATCAGCATTGCGCATAGATCAGGAGTTCTGTTCTGAATGCATTAATTCTGAAATGTTGACAACACAGACACACTCAGATGTGGCGCTCAGAAAAGAGACCAGGATAGAGCTAAACTTGGGAGTTAGCAGGGTGTCTGGCTGGCTCTGTTGGGTAAATGTCTCATGATCTCAGGGTCCTGGGATCCAGCCCCGCATCCAGTTCCCTGCTCATGGAGGGGGGGGGGGCTGCTTCTTCCCCTGCTGATGGCCTCAATTGCTCTCTCTCTCTCTCTCAAAGAAATAAAATCTTAAAAAACAAAACAAAACCAAAAAACTTGGGAGTTAGCAGCACAGAGATATTTACAGCCACGGCGGGATAAAAGAGCCAAGGGGCAGATAGAGAGTGCCAGGATAGAGTCTGGTATTTAAAGGCCGCATAGAGGAGAAATCTGAGAGGAAGCAGCCAGAGAGGTAGAAGGGAAAGTAGGAGGGAATCTTAATGAAAGCAAGAGAAGAGTCTTGAAAGATAAGAGAGAGGGTCAATCTTGTTGAATGATCTCGAAGTTTTGGTAAGATGAGGACTAAAGGGAACGTCTATGAAAGCAGTGACCATGCAGAAATCTGACCACTTTCTCATCTTCAGGTTCCACCTCAGTGATTCGGGGCAGAAGCCTTGTCACGGCCATCCGTGTGGGCGGGGGACCCAGGCAGGAACCAGATGTACTCATGAAAACCTCTGTCACCCAGGCATGGCTGCTCTACTCACTCAAGAGTAGCCTTCTCTGAAAGCATACTCTTTCTTGAGTGAGAAATGGTGAAAAAAATTCGGGTCAGGTTGCCTTCTGCCATGGGACCCTAGTGACCCCAAAGTTTTAAATACCTCATTTTTTTTTTTACCATTTTACTTTGCTCTATTAGTTCTGCTATTTACAACTGTGTACTGAGAGCAAGTCATTTCATCTCTTTCTGTGTTCCTTTCCCCAACAGGAAAATAAAGATAATACCACAATAGGTATGACGATCGGATAATACATGGAAAACACTTAAAACTGTGCTTCATATATGTTGGCTGTTATTAGTCTCAAAAAACAAAGTTTGGGTTGATGACTTCTTTCCTTTTTTCTTAATGTTCAAAAATTAATTTTCTTGCGTCTTTAAAAAGGAAAGGGGGAGGGTTCCTGGGTGGCTCAGTTGGTTAAGTGGTGACTCTTGGTTTCAGCCCAGGTCATGATCTCAGGGTCCTGGGATCAAGCCCCTGACAGTGCACTCTCTGCTCAAAGGGTCTGTTTGTGGATTCTCTCTCTCCCTCTCCCTCTGACCCAGCTCTAATAAATACATTTTAAAAAAAAAAGAAAGGAAATTAATTGAACATTAGATCCTCTATTTACTAGCCATGTGATTTGGGGGAAGTTACTAACTTCTCTGTGCCTCAGTTTTTTGATCTATAAAATAGGAATATTGTAGCATACTACTTTATAGGGTTATTGTGAGGACTAAATGAGTTACTAAGTATAAAACATCTAGAACATAAAGCCTGGCACATGGTAAGTGCCACCTGTTAGTTATGTTGTCCTCTGCAGCAAATAATTCCCCTCAATATTACTACCACTTTTAATCTTAAATGGAATAAAATCAGGACAAATAGAAAGTGAATAGAATTATTTTCATGATCAAATACAGGTTGTAATTGATTTATAATGAATTATAAGGAGATAATAAGCAAGAACATCCCAGGTTGGCATCCATGTACCGACGTCTGGGTGACAAACAGTATTTTCCATAACAATTCCTGGTGCTGCTCTCAGAATCATGTATTTTTAACCACTCTGGTAAAGCATTATCTCTATTTTTTTTAAAAAAAGATTTTATTTATTCATTTATTTGAGAGAGAGAGAGAGAGAGCAAGTGAAGCAGGCAGAAGGGCAGAGGGAGAGACATAGTCACTGCTGAGTGGGGAGCCCAATGAGAGGCTCAATCATGACTTGGCCAAAGGCAGATGCTCAACCCTCTAAGCCACCCAGGAGCTCCATCATCTCTATTTAAAAACAAAAAAATCACACAACATTTTCCAAATGTAAAAGTTAATGAGTTCTTTTTAGATGCCCCCCCCCCAAAAAAAGAAAGAAGAAAGAAAAAAAATGGAAAAGGAGGAAGAAGAAAAGAAGAAAGGGAAACAAAGGAAAGCTTGTTAGAATGTAAGCTTCTGGGAGAATCATGTCCTTAAATGTTCTGTAGCCTTGCCAGGGTTCCTTGTTCTACATCCTGACCACTGTATTCTGCCAGATGCCCTGTCTGCCGTCTGACCTAACACAACAGTGATAGACGTGTTTCGTGGAAGAACATTGATTCTAGATGAAGACACACCTATGTTTAATCCTGGCCCTGCCATCAGTAGCTGGTAATCCTGGTAATATTACTTTAAATTTGTGAATGTGTCTCTTCTATAATAGAAATAATAATAGAATGACATCCCAAGAATGATATGTGTGAGCAAATGTAGGGGAAGGATCTAGCACAGTTCCTGGCATGTGGCTAATGGTCTAT
Organism: Spilogale gracilis; assembly: GCA_004023965.1. Lineage (NCBI taxonomy): Eukaryota > Metazoa > Chordata > Mammalia > Carnivora > Mephitidae > Spilogale > Spilogale gracilis. Next base: position 25,390 of record PITA01008472.1, on the reverse strand, counting down.
GAATTTAGTACCCTTCTTCCCCAACCTCTCATTCCCTGTCCCCTTTCCTTTCCTGCCAAATAAATCAGGTTTACTTACTTCTTGAAATTCTAGGGGCACCTGGGTGGCTCAGACGGTTAAGCATTTGCCTTTGGCTCAGGTCACCCATGGTCTCAGGGTTCTGGGCTTGGATCCCTCTCCCTCTGCCTCTCCCCTTAGCTCTCTCTCTCAAATGAATAAATAAATTTTTTTTAAAATAATGAAACTAGAAGAAAACTGAATTGTATCACTTCTGGGTACCACATTGACTCCCCCAGACACAGAGGGACCCCTTACACTGAGGCAGCCCTAGTTCAAAAGACAAGAAAGAGAACTGAAGAAAGAACCTAAATCTTAGAAATTCTGAGGCCAGGGTCTTTCCAAACACAAGATTCTTTTTTTTTTTTTTTTTTTTGTATACTTTTGAGAGAAAGAGAGAGCAAGTGATTGCAAGCCTGAGCAGGGGGAAGGGCAGAGGGAGAGAATCTCTCAACCAGACTCCCCACTGAGTATGGAACCCCACTCTGGGCTTGATCCCAGTATTCATGAGATCACGACCTGAGCTGAAACCAAGAGTCGGAGGCTTTACTGACTGAGCCACCCAGGTGCCCCCTTCCCAGCTTTTTATGAGCTAGGACAAACTGCCTTGTAAACCTCCAGGGCTCCTTTTCCCTGTCGAAGGCTGGACAAACTCCTCGGCTTCTTTCTTCCCACCTATACTTTCACTATGGCCCTACAGGCAATTCCGGTCTAAAGGCAAGAAGAGGAATTTGCCATGAATTAGGGGTCCCTCTGCCAAGCTCCCAGAGTCCTCTTATCCACTCAGCTGCTAACAAGATTTGTTTTCCATCCCACTGGGCTAGAAATCTGGTTAGCCTGAGTTTGCATTTTACTTGACATTTTTATATCCTTCCACAATATACCATTCCTTCACATCTGATGTCTTGAAGGTTCTCAGTACCACATTTTTTTTTTTTTACTTTTTTTCTTGTTCACTGTAAGACTGCCCTATGTGGGTGCCAAGACTCCCCTCAAGTGCCATGAGGGTAGAGATCTTACTGGTCTTTTTCTTTTTTCACTGGGTTTTGTTTTGTTGTTGTTGTTTTTAGATTTATTTATTTATTTGGGAGGGATGTGAGCAAGTGGGGGGAGGGGCAGAGGGAGAAAGAGAATCCTGAAGCAGACTCCCCACTGAGCACGGAGCCAAAACCTGATCAAGACCTGAGCCAAAGGGACGCCTGGGTGGCTCAGTTGGTTGAGCGACTGCTTCGGCTCAGGTCATGATCCTGGAGACCCAGGATTGAGTCCCACATTGGGCTTCCTGCTCGACGGAGGCCTGCTTCTCCCTCTCCCATTCCTCCTGCTTGTGTTCCCTCTCTCGCTGTGTTTCTCTCTGTCAAATAAATAAAAATCTTTAAAAAAAAAAAAAAAGACCTGAGCCAAAACCAAGAGTCTGCGACTTCATCAACTAAGCCACCCAGATGCCTCATTGGCTTTCTCTTTTCTAATTTTGAAATAATTTCAGACCCAAAGAAAGGCTGCAGGATAAATTCAGAGAAAGCTGGTATGCTCTTCACCCGCTTCCTAGTTGTTAATATGTTACATTTCCCATACGGTGTATCAGTTTCTCTTTATGTATATACATTGTTATGGACTGTATTGTGCCTTTCTCCAAATTAATTTGATGAATCCCTCATCCCCAGTACCTTAGAACGTGACTTTATTTGGGAATAGAGCCTTTAAAAATGTAATGAAGTTAAAATGAGGTGGTTAGGGTGGCTGCAAATCCAATCTGAGTGGTGTCCTCATAAGAAGAGGCTGTTAAGGGGGTAGCTGGTGGCTCAGTTGGTTAAGCGGCTACCTTCGGCTCAGGTCATGATCCTAAGGTCCTGGGGTTGAGTCCCAAATCAGGCTCCCTGCACAGCAGGGAACCTGCTTCTCCCTCTCCCTCTCCCTGCTGCACTGTCTACTTGTGCTCTCTACCTCTCTGTCAAATAAATAAATAAAATCTTAAAAAAAAATAGGCTGTTAAGGTATCCAGAGAGAGAGTGAGGAGAGGTGTACTGCCATGGGGAAAAGGCCATGTGAGGTCGGCAAGAGGGTAGTCATATGCAAGGCAAGAAGAGAGGCCTCAAGAGAGGAAAAACTCTGCCAACACCTTGATCATGGACTTCCAGCTTCTAGAACTGGGACAAAATAAATTTCTGTTGTTTAAGCTATCCAGTCTGTGGTATTTTTATGACACCCTTAACAAACTAATACTTATATAGGTGACCCTTGAACCACATGGGTTTGAGCCGCTTGGGTCTACCATATAGAACTTTTTCGGTAAATATGGTACAGTACTAGAAATGTATTTTTCTCTTCCTTGATTTTCTTCATAACATTTTCTTTCTCTAGCTTACTTTTTAAAAAATATTTTATTCATTTATTCGTTAGAGAGAGAGAGAGAGAGAAAGAGCGCAAGCAGGAGAAGTGGCAGGCAGAGGGAGAGGGAGAAGCAAGCTCCCAGCTGAGCAGGGACCCTGATGTGGGACTAGATCCCAGGACCCTGGGATCATGACCTTAGCTGAAAGCAGATGCTTTACCAACTGAGCCATTCAGGCATTCCTTCCTCCCTTTTTTCTTTTCTTTCTTTCTTTCTTTCTTTCTTTCTTTCTTTCTTTCTCTTTTTTTTTTTTAAAGATTTTATCCACTTATTTGAGAGAGAGAGAGAGAGTGCGTGTGAGCAGGGTGAGAAGCAGAAGGAGAAGGAATCTTCTCCACTGAGCGGGGAGCCCAACGCGGGGTCGATCCCAGAACCCTGGGATCGTGCCCTGAGCTGAAGCCAGATGCTTAGTCTCCTGAGCCACCCAGGCACTCCTCTCTAGCTTACTTTATTGTAAAAAAAATTACATGGTCATAATACATATAAAATATATGTTAATTGACTGTTTATGTTATCAGTAAGGCTTTTGGTCAACAGTAGGATATTAATAGTTAAGTTTCTGGGGAGTCGAAAGTGATATGAGGATTTTCAACTATGTGGGGGTGTGCACTCATAACCTCCATGTTTTTAAAAGGTCAACTGTATTAGATTATGCTATGTTCTATTATATATATATTTTTTCTGAACCATTTGAAGACATGATGTCGCTTTTATTTCTAAAGGCAACTATATTCTTTTACATAACAACGATATGGCTAGGTAAAGCAGGAAGTAACACCGATACCATGCTATTGGCTGATCTACAGACTTTATTAATATTTTGCCAATTGTCCTGTAATATCCCTTATAGCAAAGAGGAAGGAAAAAGAAAAATGAAATAAAGAGAAAAATAAGTTTTTTGGTTTCAAATCACACATTACATTTGTCATGTCTAGACTTCTCTAATCTAGAACAGTTCCCCATGCTTTGTTTTTCGTGACTTTGACATTTTTCAAAGAGTACAGGTTGCTTGTCTTGTAAAATAGCCCTCAGTTTGGGCTTGTCTGATATTTCCTTGTGATTAGATTAAGATCCACTAGTATATTCCAAAACTTGAGGACTATAGCTTTTTCCTAGACTGTTTTAATATTCCAGGTCTGTGTCCTCTCCTCTCAGTGTGTAAGTAAAAAGTCTGTAATAGTTTTTAGGGGACTTAATGGTTGAGGAAAAACCACTTCATTTAATTTTCAGACTTGTGAAGAGTTATGGAATGATGTGTCCTCCTTAATGCATCATAATACACGTTTGTACCATTACTGATGGTGTTAACTTTGATCACTTGTTTAAGGTCATGACTTTCAGGTTTCCCTGTTGTAAATTTACTATTTCCCCCTTTACTATTAATAAGTATTCTGTGGGAGAGACACTTTGACACTATGCAAAAAGGGTAGCCAAATAAAATACAGGAAGCCCAGTTGTTTAATTTTAATCGATGACCATCAAATACTATCCTAATACAAGTATGAACCCTGATGCTAAATTATTTCTCTAAAATTCACATTTGAGGGGCGCCTGGGTGGCTCAGTTGGTTAAGCGACTGCCTTCGGCTCAGGTCATGATCCCAGAGACCCGGATCGAGCCCCACATCGGGCTCCCTGCTCGGCAGGAAGCCTGCTTCTCCCTCTCTCATTCCCCCTGCTTGTGTTCCCTCTCTGGCTGTGTTTCTCTCTGTCAAATAAAAAAAATAAATAAAATAAAATTCACATTTGAATGTCTTGCATTTTTACTTGCAAGATTTGACAACCCAATAAATACATACCTTGTTCCTCATCCAGTTTCTTCCAGTTGTTTTGACCTCCACCTGTGATCCTTTTTTACTATGCTTTTGCCAAATGGTTTCTTTCTAACTCCATCATTCCTCTGTTTGTCTTTTTATCCATTTTTTCCGTTGCCTGACACACAGTAGGCGCTCAGATAACTGCTTCAGCAATGAATGAACAAACCCTCACTGGCGCTGGCCAGGCGTCGGTGACACCCGCTGCATCGGGCAGGGGCTTGCCTCCTTTGGCCAATCTCTGCAGGCTGCCGAGGCTTCCGAGCCTTCCAGGGCCTCGCCGCTGGCTCTTCTTGCTCTAATCACAAGCAGGGCTTTCCTGGAAAGGGCCAATGAGAGCGGGTGGGAGGCGGGGCCTGCCACGCGGCCGCGGTATAACTGCGCGGCCCGCGCGCGCGCTTCTCCCCTGGCGCGGACCTCGGCGCGGGTCATGGCTGCTGCTTCCGTCGTGTCCACGTTGGCCACCCGGCTGCTCCGGCCCGCGCAGAGCTGCAGCCTCCGTCATCGTCCCTTCCACCTCTCGGTAGTTCGGTAAGGGGGTCCGGGAACTGGGTCAGCTCCGAAAGCCGAGGGGAACCGAGAGTGGGCGGCCGCCCAGGCTCCGGAGGGGTGCCGAGGGACGTTCTGATGAGCATCTCTGTCCCGGGCAGGCCGCAGTCTACGACCTGAGCACTCGCTCCGTGGGGCGGGCTGAGGCCTGGAGCCCGCCTTTCAGAGGGAGCCGGTCTCCGCAGCCCCGGGGCGTCGCCCTCTCCCGGGGCCAGTCCGTAGGCGGGACGGGGCCCACAGTGCGGAGCGAAGGCTCAGGCGGACTCTGGGGCGCCGGAATTTACGCGGGACCGTATGGAGGTTACCGGCCAGAACCTGCCGGCCGCCCTTGGCTGTGTTGCCGCGCCGCTTCGACAAGCAAAGGATACGGTTTGGCGAGCGCCGGGGAGGGCTCTGAATGAGCAGCCTTCAGTGCGCATCGGGATCCTAGCGGCGGAGGTGGTTGGTGCAGTCTGATGAAATCCCAGAGCCGGCTTGCTCGCCGGGTACTCGCTCTTCCCTCCTCCTTTGGGAGGTGGATGTGGCTCCAAGCTGCCCCTTTCCATCCCAAGAGAATAAATGTGCTGCGGTCACCAGGGCTTTGATGCTCCACCTGGAGCTAGTCACTGCCAGGAGGAAATACCCGAGAGGAGGAGAGAAAGAGCTCTCTGTTTGCCTTTTCTTAGGGAGGTGATAGGTTTTCCCTGATCTTTCTGGACCCCAAACTTCCATTCTTAAACCTAGGTTGAAGAGTCTTTTGGGGGCCGGTGATTTCTCTCCCTAAATCTGCGCATTCGCTCGCCCATCTTTAGAGCTTTTGCATTGCCAGCGAGCTAAGCCTTGAAACAGCAGCCGCCTCTTTCATCCAGGAGCTAAGGCTGTGTGAATTCGGGGATGATCCTAAGTCTTCTTTCCTAGTGGAACTCACTTATCTGTCAAGGGGCAGAACCCGTTTGTACTTTTCACTCAGTGTAAAAAAAAATGTTAGTAGAAACATTGCCAAGATGCTGTCGTAGCACAGAATGCGGATTAATTGCGTTCTTGAAAGAAGACCCGGGACACTCAGGGCTTTCCTTGTTCTGACCCTGACCTGCCTTTCCACCCCATCCGTCATTACTGTCCCTTCTCCCCGTTGCTCCCTTCCTGAGTTCTGGCTGCGTGTGCCTGTGGCTTTCATGATTGAAGAGATTTGTAAAGATCCTCTAATTCATCACCTAGAAAACTGGACCAGTTTGTTCACTCTCCAGTAACAGACGCCCTCCTTTCACTAACGTTTCTGAATGAACAAGTAGGCTTCCACATCTGTGAAGGCCATACTGTGGTATTTATGGTTTCCTTGTATTGCTTTGATCACTGCTGGCTAGTAGATGTAAAACAGTATCTTTTATGAGTCTGCATGTATTCCTTTTGAGGGGGGAGGGTCTCAGGAACATAAATTGAGGGAGAGATAGTAATATAGTAGACTGGGGTATAGGGAAAGATGGACTTTGGAGATGTAAATGCATGTAAAACTCTTCGCAAAATGCCTAGTGTTTAATAGATGTTAGTTCCATCCCCGTTTGTATGTAATTAATTAATAGATAACCAAACTCTTTTCCAGAATAGCCTGATCATGAATTATAAAATGCACCTGGTAATTGTTTCTATGGAAAATCACAGTGCTCTAAGCTATTGAATTAGGAAAGCAAAATGCTACTGAGTTGGATTTTAGTTCTGAATTTTATTTGAACAGTTCTTGTGACTTTGTTCACTCTTTTTATTCTCATTTGTAATTTTAATGATTAAATACGTCTGTGAAAAACATTTTATTCCTACATAAGTGTTAGCTAATAGTTAATACATTTTGGATTCCCTGTGGGACTGAGCTGAGCCTCTGTTTCTTTTGGGGTAGCAGTTACTTTATCTGCCCTTTGGCAAAAGAGATGATGGGAAATGAGGTAAATGGCTCACTGGCAGGACTGGGTCTCACATTTTGCAGAGTTGTATGTGCAGAGGAGGGCTAAAACAGCTGATATTACAGAAGATACTCATTGTATTGTTGCTTTGTTTTTGGTTCTTGGTGCTCTTTGACAGTTTTTTAAAAGCTAATTGGCATAACATCCAGAACCTGTCTTTGGGACTTGGAACACTGGGTTCTTCCAGGACCCTGTGTTCTTAACTGCAGTAGATCATTCTTAGCCCAAATGTGCTTCGGCCATTTTGTCTAAGTTCAGTGCTTTCAGTTGTTTGTTTGTTTGTTTTTAATATTTTATTTATTTACGGGGGAGGGAGGTGGATGAGGTGGGGGAGGAGCAGAGGGAGAGGGACAAGGGTGGAGCCTGACAGGGCTCTGAGATCATGAACTGAGCCGCAGGCTGACACTTAACTGAGTCACCCAGGCACCCCCTCTAAACGAACTTTTTAAGGAAATGCAATTTAAGACTTTACTGAATATTTTATATGTGTATATATGTTTACACACATATTCTTATAAGTGTGTAAGTAAATATATATATTATATATTAAGGATATATGTGTGTGTAAATCTAACCAATGGAAGAGAGTGAGAAATTAATTTTTATTGAATGTATATATCTTGCCGTTTATATATGTTATTTCATTGAGTATAAATCACTCTCGTAAGCTCTTTTAAAGTAATCTTCATTCTATAGCATTCCAGGGTTGGGAATACGTTTCTGGACTGGGATTATTCCCCAGGAGTGTTGCCAGAGGTGTTTGTGTCCAAAGCCCTTTGAATGAAGTCCCTTTCAACTCTAGTTCTAGAATAGGTTTGCAAATGTTAACATGTTTTCAGTTCCTTAATATACCATGGGTGTATGTGAAATGCTACTACATATTTTATGTTCTGCTGGTATCATTACATAAAATTTGGGTAAATGTACTGTTTGCTATAAAATTTTATCTTTTTAATACCCCCCAAGATAAAACACAAATTAATATAAAGTTTAGATATAAAATTACTACTTTATATCTAACACATTTCAATCTGCTTTATAGTAGGTATTTAATCTTAATGGAAAAGAAGCATGGAAGGCTTAAAGACTGTTGAAGCTTTAAAATTCCATTTTAATTAACAGTGCTCTTAAAAATGAATCATACCTGGGGCGCCTGGCTGGCTCAGTTGGTGGGGCATCCAGCTCTTGATCTCAGGGTTGTAAGTTCAAGCCCCATGTTGGGTGTACAGGTTACTTAAAAATAAAATCTTAAAAAAAAATGAATCCTATCTGACCATACAAGATAACTAGTACCTTGGTGTTATCCCTGAGAATTTAATACATGCTCTAAGGGGATATTTTTTTCAATTTTTCAGACAATTGTGTGTCTCCTTGGTCTTGAAGTTGAAACATTCTTCATGAAACTGAGGACAGAAAGAAAACTAAAGAGAAAAACTTATTTCCATTGAGACCTTTATGCTTAAGAGCAGATGCTCATCCTCCATTAAGTATCGGGAACTTTATCCTACGGACATATATGGAAATAAGAAAACCAGGAATCTTCCACATTAGAACCCAGGAAGAGCTGCATAAACAGTTCTTATTGGGAAGAAGTGGTCTTTCAGATCAGAACATGGTCTTGGGAACTGGAGGTTTTTCTAGACCCTGAGTTTTCTCGTTGCCCATCAGTAGCAGTTTCCACATCTCTTTCTCTGTCCACTTTGAGTGTGACTGCTGTTCTCTCTGTCTCTACTTTTTTCCATGTCTTTCTTCCGCTTCTCCCACCAGCAGGTCCTCTGTGGTTCTAGCGTGTGAATGTGTTTTGGAGAGAGGCTATTTCCAGTCTGGTTAACTGTCGCTGCCGCCCTTGCATTGAGCTCGTACACCAGCTGGACCGCTGGCCAGCCTAGAAGTTGTCCTTGCATCAGATACTCACTCCTGGTCTGTCAGCTGTGGGTGGGCCACTGGGGCCCCAGGGTCCAGCACACTGCCACCTATGGGATGGAACCTCCTTCTTACCGGGAAAGTCTTCTCTGGGAGGGGCTCTGGGGAGCAGTGGTAATTTGGAGGTCTGATCTGTCTAGAATATGGTCTGTTGGTTTAATTGCATAACATAATTTATATATTTGAAAGCATCATAGAAATTAAAAGCCAATTGACTTAACTGGTTCGAAATGGTTCGAAACGTATGACTGGATGTTGCTGATACAGGCAAAACACAAACTACAAAATAGTGTGTAAGCACATAGGAAATGCTAACCACTATGAGGTGATGGGCCAAATAAAACAGTGCAAATTAAAACCATGGAAAACTTTTTTTTTTTTTTTTTTTTTGGTCTATCAAGGGGCAGGATGGTATAGCGAGCGGTAGGAGCCTGGACTCTGGATTCAGACAGAGCTCGATATGAGAGCCCGCTTTGCCAAGTACTAGCTGGCACATTCACCCTCTCCGAGCTTCAGGGCTTCAGGGTAATGATAGTAACTGTTTCAGTCAGCTTTATCTTTCTAAACATGTGGCTGGACACAGACTGACCACTTTGAAACTACCCTTAAGGTTTCCATTGTCCCTCAACTTAGGCACCATGGGTTTTAGTCTACTCTTCAATTTTGGGGTCTTTAATAACTTTTTTTTTTTTAATGTAGTCCAATCTTTACTTTTCACAAAAATTTAAGCTATTTGGTGTTGTGACTGTTGTTGCCTTCTGCAGAAATGAAGCCATTGTCATTTCTGGAAGGAAACTTGCCCAGCAGATCAAGCAGGAAGTGCGGCAGGAGGTGGAAGAATGGGTGGCATCGGGCAACAAGCGGCCGCACCTGAGCGTGGTTCTGGTGGGCGAGAATCCTGCCAGTCACTCCTACGTCCTCAACAAAACCCGGGCAGCTGCAGAAGTGGGTATGTGTCACTCACAGACCCCGACTGCTGTCAGATTGAGCCTTATCTGAGGCAAGCTCCACTGGCACTCGTGATTCTTTCTTCTGATTAGAAGATTCAAGCAGGGGAGGCTGATGGGATTGAACTGTATCCAGAATGTGGTCATAAAGAAATTAGGCCTATCTGCTGTAGAAGCTTATAGACAAGGATGGAAGGAATACGGTTGGTATGCCCGGTGTCTTCTGGAATAAGAGCTAAATTCTGTCTTTAGTGTTAACATTGGACAAGTGACCTTGAACACGGTTTACATTTGCTTTCATTGCCTAGTAATGAGAGGCCGGCTGAGGTGTTTGAGCATTTGGTTGAGGAGGCCCCAGTGATGTGGCCTAGAAAACAGTCCTAGGTTTGAAGGAAATGGGAAATACCTTGTGGCTCCTCTACCAGCTGGGTCCATAGCCAATTAAATTGTGCAATGGGGGGGCAACTGGGTGGCTCAGTTGATTAGGCAGTGGACTCTTGATTTCAGCTCAGGGTCCTGGGAGCGAGCCCCACATCAGGCTCCACACTTAGCAGGGAGTCGGCTTGAGGATTTTCTCTCTCTCCCTCCCTCTGCCCCTTCCTTTGTTTGCATGCTCTCGCTCTCTCTTTAAAATTAGAAAAGTAAAGCTTAAAAAAAATCATGCAGTGGTTAGAGTTTGGACAGCAGAAGCTGAGGGCCTGGGTGATGGGAGGTTTGTGTTCGAGGTGTTGCTATACCACAGACTCGGTGTGACAATAGACCTGGGGTGAGCTGGCGTGGCTCTGCCTCTTCCTGCTCTTCTGTGGGTCGGTGGGATGAGTCCTGGATGCCCTTCCCTTCTGAAAGGCTGTAAGACCATGGGTGGCTGGGCCACTGACTGGGCCATGAGTCCTTGGTATCACTGAGGATTGAGGCCTGCCCTTTTCTTTGAAAAATCTTTAGAACCTCTAGAAAATGGCAAGCTATGGCTTTTTAAGAAACTGGGAGGAAGCACAGTGCAGGAAAGAATAGGGACTCCAGAACTGGAAGGATTGCTTTCATCACTAGGTGGACTGTGTTTCAGTTTTACTGAGCCTGAGTCTCCTTGTCTAAATTGAGATTCATGAGCATAGTGTAGAATAATGCAGATAATTGTCAAGCCAATATTCTCTAGTGTGTCTATTTGTGAAGTTACTTTTTTGGGTCCCTTGAGAACTGATTCAGGCTTTTTAGCTACCAGTGTTGGGTGTGATAAAGGACCTCTATGTTAGAGTACCATGGCAGGTGGCATCACGTTGCACATTAAATGCTTGATATATATATATATATATTTTTTTTTTTTTTAAGATTTTATTTATTTATTTGACAGAGAGAGATCACAAGTAGGCAGAGGCAGAGAGAGAGGAGGAAGTGGGTTTCCCGCTGAGCAGAGAGCCTGATGTGGGCCTCGATCCCAGGAACCTGGGACCATGACCTGAGCTGAAGGCAGAGGCTTTAACCCAGTGAGCCATCCAAGCGCCCACTTGATATATTTTTTTAACCTTGGAATTTTCTTACAGGAATCAACAGTGAGACAATTGTGAAACCAGCTTCAGTTTCAGAGGAAGAACTGTTGAATTTAATAAATAAACTAAATAATGATGATAATGTTGATGGCCTCCTCGTTCAGCTGCCTCTTCCAGGTGAATTTTGGACTCTATCACTTAGAATGATTTGTGAGGAGTAGAGGATTCTTAGCTACTTTATACACCTGGCCCCTCATGGATTTGTCTTAAAGGGCAGGTACATTGGAGAGAGTGAATATTTTACTAGGGTTGCACAGACCTATCCACAATACCAATTACTCCTTGACTCGGAATTGAAATCTTGATACAAAATGGCAGTGGAGGGAAGCAGTTGTGTAAGAGGATACTGCCTTTGATATTGGCATTTGGCTTTGTCGGGTGTGTGTTCCTTCTGTGCAGACCAAGAAGTCAATCCCAGAGGCAAGTCGTGGAAAGGCAACAGGTTCGTGTGATAAACCAGCTAAGCTGGTCAGGCAGCGCTAACTGTGCGACAGTGACCTCATGCCCTGCTCTGCTCTCTGTTCCAGAGCACATCGACGAGCGCAGGGTCTGCAATGCTGTTTCCCCAGACAAGGATGTTGATGGCTTTCACGTAATTAATGTAGGGCGAATGTGTCTGGACCAGTACTCCATGTTACCGGCTACGCCGTGGGGTGTCTGGGAAATAATTAAGCGAACTGGTAGGTATATCTCATCATTGTATGTCTGTGTTAGTATCATGAAACCAGCACCTGCCAGTGGTAACAGTGGCCGGGGTTGCAGAGTGGACACTCGGGCCACACGTCCTCCATTCCTGCCCCCAGAGCCCGCCTCTCCCTTCCCTTGCCTGTTTTGACTGTATGTGTTGACTTTGTTGCTATTTGATCCAGAAGCCTCCATAAAGGAAACATAAGGTTTCGCCCTATTGATAGTGCACACTCGTGGAATATTTTGTAGCTTCCAGGGCCCTTCTCCGCATATTTCTGTAGCTGTCAGGATGTGTAGCAAGTCGTGGACCTCCTTCACTTGATGAGGGGGCAGGCTTAGTAACTCCCTTGCTTATCACGGTTAGATCCTAGGCCCTCTGTAGGCCTTCTTTGGTGCTCCTTCTAACATAGGAGCATTCCTTTTCATGTAAATGTATATATTTCTTCGTAGGCATTCCAACCCTAGGGAAGAATGTGGTTGTGGCTGGGAGGTCAAAAAATGTCGGAATGCCCATTGCAATGCTGCTGCACACAGATGGGGCGCATGAACGCCCTGGAGGTAAGGAAATGGCTTTCAGAGGAGAGTTCCCGCTCCCTTATATGGCCTTCAGAGCGTGTCCTGTGTTTGTTAAATTTTGTATTGATATTTGCTGTAATTTTGTTAGCAGATATTTGGGAAGTAATCTTTGTAGGAGAAGCTGAACTCCTGTCACCCGAGACTTTATTTATATTAATTTGTTAGGAACTAGTACAGAAATGGATATGCCTCAAAAATATATTTGAGTTTTGAGTGTAGTCAATTAGACATTTTCAGTTATGGCTTTGATAGTTTGAACTAAGAAATAGTTCATAATATCCCATTCTGTGTCATTTGATAGAAAAAAAATCTTAGACCATTGCAAAGGATTGACCTGGTAAGACTAATGTGTTGTTATGTCAAGTTCTGATAATTTGTGTGAGAAAAAGACTCAGAAATTAGTTATCACATGTGATTATCATGACCTTACATAATTATATCAGAAATAATGGAAAAACTATGTATTTTTAGATACCTTTCAGCACACTTACATTTTTTAAACCTTGAATAATTCTAGTTTGCTTAGGAAAAGTAAAATTCTTGAAAGACTGCTGAATAGGATAAGGAATAAATAAAATTAATTTTAAATGATTCCAAAGGGTAGAGCTAGGATGAAGGGATAAAAGTTATAAGAAACTGGGTATTTACCCAAAGTTTACAAACACAGTGATGCGAAGGGGCACCTGCACCCCAGTCCACAATTGCCAGCTGTGGAAAGAGCCCAGATGTCCATCGACAATTGAATGGGTAAAGAAGAGGTAGTATATATACAATGGAATATTACTCAGCTGTCAAAAAGATCTTACCATTTGCAACCTTGTGGATAGAACTAGAATGTATTATGCTAAGTGAAATAAGTCAATCAGAGAGAGAATTATCATAAGATTTCACTCATGTGGAATTTAAGGAATAAAACAGATGATCCTAGGGGAAGGGAGGGAAAAATAAAATAAGGTGAAATGAGAGGGAGACATACCATAAAGAACTTGACTATAGGGAACAAATGGAGGGTTGCTGGAAGGGAAGTGGGTAGGGAGATGAGGTAATTAGGTGACGGACATTAAGGAGGGCACTTATAATTAGCACTGAGTATTATATATAAGTGATGAATCACTAAACTCTACTTCTGAAACTAATAATACACTATAGGTTAACTAATTGAATTTAAATTAAAAAAAATTGTATTGATTGCTGAAAAGTAACAGGTACTTAGCTGTCCAGAAAATATGGTACACAAATGAAGTCAATTACTTCTTCAGACATGGTGAATTTCTAAAATGGGTTGCCTAGTTTGGACCTAATCCAGTCTCAGCTTTGATTCAGAAATCAAGACATGATTTCTTAAAAAAAAAAAAAAAAGAAATCAAGACATGTTTTCTTTAATTCCTAGGTGACGCCACTGTTACAATATCTCATCGATATACTCCCAAAGAGCAGCTGAAGAAACATACAGTTCTTGCAGACATTGTGGTCTCTGCTGCAGGTAAGAACCCCAGGGAGGGGAGGGAGCGGCCTCACCTCAAAAGGATTAAGAGAGACCTCTTATCTTGGAATTTGCCTGCCTGCTTGCCACCCCATTCACCGTTCTTCTAGCGGTGATACTGTATGTGGCCCATAAAGATGAGGCAAGAATCATGCGTCCGGCGTTGGTTTCTGGCTTTCCAATCTTGACTTGATGGGTGAATGTTACTTCAGAAACCTCTGAATATGTCTGTTTACTGTATGGTTTCAGTGGTTCCTTGGCTAATGATTTTTACAAGTTTTCCTCAAACAAGCTAATTAGTTCTTCTAGGTCTCTTAAAATTGAAATCAAATAAGCCTCTGACAAGTAGAATCTTTCTTTCAGGTCTAGTGATCATTCCTCTCATTCCTCTCTCATTTGCAGGCATTCCAAATCTGATCACAGCAGATATGATCAAGGAGGGAGCGGCAGTCATCGATGTAGGAATAAATAGAGTTCAAGATCCCATCACTGCTAAACCCAAGTTAGTTGGAGATGTGGATTTTGAAGGTAAATGGCACAATTTTCTTAAAATATAAAAATCAGTAGATAACTACCTTTCATGGACATTTGGGACAGATCATTTACTTTTAACTTACATTACTCTGGGGGTACCTGGCTGGCTCAATCGGTGGAGCATGTGACTCTTGATCTCAGGGTTGTGAGTTCGAGCCCCACGTGGGAGGTAGAAATTACTTTAAAAAACAAAACAAAAAAAATAGCTATGTTACTGTGGTAATTTCAAAATGCATTCCACATGAATTAAGAGAAACTTAAATTATAATCATTCTAGAACCATTTTAGTTGTTTATGTCATAAAATTATGAGGACTGAGTGTCAACTTTTCAGGGAGGTGTTTGTTCTTTCCTTAGGGTTACTTCATAATTAAAATGGTTTCATCACTTTTAACAAGTCTGAAAATTTAATGAATTGACTTTTTGAAATCACTGAGTCTCCTAGAAGATGTTACAGATTTATCATTTTCACACTGAAGGGAGAGATCATAGACCTGGAATGTTAAAAATGGTCCAGGAAAGAGCCACATTCCTGGATTTTGAAATATATTAGTAAATGTGTCTTTTAGTTCTTAAAGCTATCGTGTTTATGTCAATTTTAAGCTGGTAAACCTATTTCTAGTTTTCTATTACTAATAAAACAGAAAGACACAAGCCTAGGTATCTAAGTATTTTTCCTTTAAGATTGGGTTAGAAGAAATCTTACCTCTTACTTTCTAGAAAATTACTTTGCTTTGGTGCTTTGGGCAAACAGTATAGTTAAATAAATGTAGACAATAAATAGTGTATAAGAGAGCAAAAGTAAGAAAATGTAGGCAGATATTAATTGGTAATATATTAATATTAATATAATAATTATAGTTATACTTCACATATAGTTAACCCATTGAGGTGTTTCTTTTTAAACTGATTTAATATGGAGGAAAAGTTTGGATGGTAAATTGTAGGTTATTTTAGATGTATAAATATTCATTGAACAACTTTTATTACAAATTGCATGTTCTTTTTATAGTATGTTCAAAAGCCTTCACTCCTGAGTAATGTAAATATGACTTTTTTTTATGAGTTTGAGGCTTATGAAGGTGCTTATGTAAATTCTGGCTTTTTCTTTGAATGCTTCTTCCATGGTATGTTAAGATGCATGCATTTCCTTTGCCATAATTAAGGCAGAGTCTGCCCGTCTTGTTTCTATGTAGAAGTCAGAAAGAAAGCCGGTTACATCACTCCAGTCCCGGGGGGTGTTGGTCCCATGACGGTGGCCATGCTGATGAAGAATACCATTATTGCTGCAAAGAAGGTGCTGAGGCTTGAAGAGCAGGAAATATTGAAGCCTAAGGAGCGTGGAGTAGCAACTAATTAACTTGCTGGGTCTTCTGTCTTGAACACCACTCCAGGCCAGTCTGAGAGGCGAAACAGGCCAATAGAAATGCAATATTTTTTATTTATTTTACTGAAATGGTTTGAAATGATGCTTTGTATTTATTGAAAGCTGAACTGGGTGGGCGTCTGTGCGCATGGCTCTGCCGTACCTTGCCACGGAGCGCGCGGCCTCCGGCTGGGTGGTGTGAGCCGGCCAAGAGAAGCCTGGTGATGGACGTGGAGGACGTCACCCCAGCAGAATGGGTGCTTAACTTGGTCAGGCCACTTTCGTTAAAATTTGCCTTCTCTAGGATTGCATTTCCCAAGTGCTATTCCAATAAGAGTTGATACTCACTTTAGGTTCCAAACCTTTTGAGTTCAACTGGTCAAACCAAAGGAAAAATGTTGCTAGAGAAAATTAGGGAAAAAGTCAAAAGGAAGAAATGATAATTGAGTAGGAAAAAAAATTACTGTAATTTATATACCTATAGTATGTCAAACTACATGTGAATGGTATCCTGAGCTATCATTCTGTGGCTTAGTCATTGGGAAAATATTTAGGGTAGTTCCACGTGCTGTCAGTCCTCATCCCATGTGTGTTGCATTCACGAGGCTTTCCCATTTTCCTCTAAGATTGAAAGGCTTATTTTGTTGTATAGATTATTTGTGTGTGTTGTCATATTTGGCTGTTCCTCTATCCTTAAACTTCACTGTTACATCTTTGTACTCTTGGGAGGTGTCTGTATGGTTTCCTTGGGATATCTTGAAACCTATTTTTGAAAAACAAAACTTGGGCTTGATAATCATTAGGATTAGGGCAGCCTATTTAAGTATGCAACTTACTTTTCCACCAAAGACTTGTCAGTAGCTGCCTGCTTTTCTCTGATGTGCCTGTTGGCTTTCCCCAATGGGTTTTTGAGAACTTGAGTTCATATTGAATTTAATCAGATTTTCTGATTAAAAGGGTTTTTTTGTGTTTGTTTCACTTTTTTTTTTTTTAATAAAACACTTCTGACTGGTGTGGACTGAGTTCTCTAAAATACTGTATCTGTCTTCCTGCCTCTGTCCTAGTTTTGGCCTAATCATAGTTAATCTTTCTCGTTGGATGTAACAGATGTCAGTATTCGTGTATTCGGTGCCTCATCGTGTGCCTTAAAAGAGTGATACACAGTGCTATGGGGAAGCCAGCCTGGTGCTTTCAGTCGGCTGTGCCAACAGGCTGTGCCATGGGAGCGTAATCTGTCAGATTCATTTAAGTGGTTAGGCTTACTCCTGGGGTTTTCTAAACCATGCAATTGAATCTACACATTGTTGGATTTACAGAGGACTTCTTGATGTGCTTGCTGACCCCACCCACCCCCTCGCTTCAGGCTTCCTGTTCTCTGCTCTGTACAGTTATTTTTTTCAATGTGTGTGTTCAATTTGACAGATTGGAAGGTATTTGCTGGGCACATTTTTGAGGCTGGGATAGGTCCCTGAGTATTCTCTCTTCTCTACCAGGCCTGAGTATTTTGGGGAGGGGGATGAGAAGGCAGGCAGGGATGTAATCTGGACAGACAGATCCTCCTGCTCCAGGCAGCTTGAGGTAGAAAGAAAAGAACAATGAGGAGCTGACTTCCTCCTTGTTCTTCTGCCAGCTGCCTTTACTTTTTTGATCATTTCCTGGATATGAAAGAGGATAGTTTGCTGGAGATGCTTTTGTAAGTGAGATTCAGCTCATGTCCATACCCCATGTTTGCTGACTAAATTATTAAACATGGAGCATGATGAGCAGACAGGATTATGTTTTATTGAATTATAGTTACAAGTGGAAAGAAGTTCTGACCTACTACATAGAGAAGTAACAGTATTCCGACCTGCTAAGAGCTGTCAAAATTAAAATGTTCATGTATATACAAAATATGACATGTAAAGTGAAAATTACAGCGATCAATTTACAACAACAAAAAATTAACATTGGAGTTTCCAACTTGTTTGATTAATCAAGCACATATACTCCAGAATCCATAACATTTCTACAGCTTAATTTGGACAAAGTGCTATTGGAAATCAGCCAAGTTTTAAAACTGAAATGTTAAGAGTCGATTGTTAGATCTCCTGGGATTGGTGCAGCTGAAGATACGGGATTTATCCTTAAATTCAAGTTATGGTTCTGGGTTAGAGAGAAGCTAAGTCATTTTGCTGTGATCATTATAAGCAGGAGAAGAGTAGAGCTTTATCTCTTGGCAGTGTCCCTTAGAAGGGAGCTCTGAGATTTAACTTAATAAACAATTACAGTTTTCTAGGGACCACACACTGTATGAAGCTCTAAGGATTAGACGTGCAGTCGGCTGCCCTCCTTCCCAAACTGTTAATGATCTAGTGTCATTTGTCTTTAAAAAACAGAAAAGAATGAAGAAGAAAAGCACCTGCTTTGGTCATTGTAAGTATATGTAGTAACTGATCAAAGTGATTTCCTTGAGATTCAAATCCCTTGCAGTTTTGGAGAAAGCAAATGTCAGCTACGTTGTGGGCACATAGTAGGTGTAAAATAAAGGTTGGTGCTTGTTAAGTGGGGATTAAAGATAGACTGATAAGTTTCACGAGGACAAGGTTTGCTTCTTTATTAGTGAATTATTAATCTAGCCAACTTCTGATCATTCCTTTAAAGAACTAATCTAATACTGCAAAGTTACAATCTGATATTTTACATGAGCACTGCCTAAACATGCAGTGGTCCTGTGGATGGGAGCTTGACTTTGGGAGCAAGGCCACTGGAAACTTGGAGGAAGGACCAACCCGAGGGTAGAAAGAAGTCTTATTCTGGATGTGAAAAACCAGTGATACTAATGTAAAGGATCATTTTGTTGATGTAATGTGGTCGAAGTTTCATTTTAACAAGAACAATTTTATTTTGAAAACATCTGCCCAGCTCTCATGTGTTGGTTCTTTCATTAGCAGACTTTAGGGACTGGCTTTTCAGTCTGGGGCAGCTCCAGTCCCACTTCTGTGCTGGCCCCACGTCTACAGCTCCAACAGACGGCACAGGCATGCCCTCGGTGCCTTAGAAAGCTGCAGGAGATGGGAAGAGAAGACAGGGCTTTTTCTGCATTTCTTACTATGTCAGTTGCAAAACAAAATTTCCAGCTTCGGTCTGTTGAAGTATGAGCGTTTTAATGGCTTTTTTCAAAACCATCTAGATAGTTTAAAATCTAAGCTTTAAAAAAAAAAAACCCAATATTTGTTTCAGTAAAAATTTACTATTGCTCCCTTTATCTTAGCTATATTTTGGGAGGCAAGCATTGTTTTCATTTCAAGAAATGTTAGAATCCTGGACTGCATTTTAAAATAAGGTATCCTGTTTCTGTTGGTTGTTTTCATAACTATAGAAAGAAGGAGACAGCTTTGCACGTAAGTTGTACTTTTCATCCGCAGATCAGTTTTCTATCAAGTGGAATGACCCCGTCGCTTGGCAAAGAAGGAAAGTGGCTCAGAAGTTCAGGGGTCTGGCCCAGACCTCACAGTGAGGATGCCACTGTGTCCTCCCACAGTCAAGATGAAGCCCTTTGAGGGGGCAGCTGCATCCTAGAGGGTGGTCTCGCCGCTAGTCTCTCTTCTGTATCCGTCCACGTCCATGAGGTCACAATCAGACTCCATCTCTATCTTCACCTGTGGTGCCATGAACACTGGGCTCGGTGAATAGTTGAAAGCAGGCGAAGCTGGACAGGAAATTCTGAAGTGCAACGTGATGCTGAATGAGAAAAAGAGGGAAGGGAGAATAATTGATCTAGTACTTGGTGCTTTCCACACTATCCCTCAGAGCAGGGCTCTAAAGCCAGTCGTTTTGTCCCTGCTTATGTACTCTCAGCGTCATGGCAACGAGCCGCAGCCTCTGTGCTTGGCTGAGGTAGTCTCGCCGGGAGTCTCTGCCTGCTCTTCACATGGCTACGAAGGCGAACGTTCAGGATCACAGATCTGTGATTCCCACCGTGTAAGAGATGGAATCCAGGCTCCTTAGTGTGGCCGCTCAGGGCCTTTTATGTTTGCACTCCTGATCACTTCCACTTTGATTGCCCGTCCAGCCCAGCAGTCCTCACTGTGTGTCTGCTTTTAACTGGTGTCCCAGGCGTGTGTCCACTGCCTGAAATGCCCTTCTTTTGTCTCTTTCCTTTATTCTGTGCACCTGGCAGTCCCCTAGTTATCTTTCCTGGCCTCTCCAGATAAGGCAGGTCCCTCCCTCAGACACTCCTTCCTCTTACGTGTACTCCATTGTTCTCGGCACAGGGAGCTCTATCTCTAGGCTCCAGGAATCAAGCATTGTGCCGGGTAGATCTCAGATGCTTCATTTTTTTGATCATGTTACTGAGGCTTTTACTTCACTGACATGGACTTCTTTCTGTTCAGTGGCCTCTGTTCCCACCTACTTACACAGAGTGGGTGAAACACCAGTGTAGCTGTATGGGTTTGTAGAAATGCCCCATCCTGGCCCACCCTTTCTCCATGGACTGAGATTGGGGCAATTAGAGGTACAGTCTGGTGTAGGCTACTTAAAAGTGGAAATAAGTCAGGACAGATTGCTTTTCTTCCAACATCTTTATATATAAAAGTCAGTGGCATTCGTGTAATGGTGTAGGAACCCTGCCTGGACTGGTGGGATGAGAAGGCAGGCAGGGATGTAATTGAGACGTGTGGCACTCCTGGGGCCTTGGGGCCGCTCCTTGAGGGGCTTGTTACGGGGTCTCTCCTCGTCCTGGCAATGTGGTAACAGCTTTGACTTCTAACTCACATGATCTCATGCAGGTTTTCTAAGATCTCTTGGCTGAGTGCATCTCAGTCTGGAGGCTTAGCTGCCTGCAGACTGGGGATAGCCTGTGCCTTTGCTCGCATGGGACACAGTACAGCGTTGCCCACCCGGGGGGGGGGCACCATGTCGGAGCACCCTGCCATCTTCCCCAGTAACAGCTGAGGCTTAGTTTCTTGCCCTTGAATTTCTCTTCTTTTTTTGAGCCCTCCTTGTTTTCAGTCATCAAGTTGTCCACTTTTTTTGTGGCTTCTCATTAACAGCACTAAGGTATCACAGTTGGCACGGGGGGCCCTGGAAATGGCCTGGAATCTTTTTTGACTATTCTCTCCATTGAAAAAATATATATTTTAAAAAAGTAATCTCTATGCACAACCTGGAGCTTGACCTCACAGCTCCAAGATCATGAGTCACACACTCCGCTTAATCTTTGATATTTAGTTAGGTTTCTGACCTCTGCCTGGTGGTGTGATCGTTGAGCTCATGTATCCTGGCATTCACTAATATCTACTTAAGTCACATGTAGTTTTTCTCTGTTGTTTTTCCCCAGTGTTCTCAATTTTACATAGTATTTTGTAATTTCCTTTTCTAAAGTAGAATACCTTTATGTATTGTAATCGTGTCATGTCAGTAAGAGGACAGATTTGTTACTTGACGCCAATAATCAAGTCTGACCCCTTCTGTCTCCCAAGGTGGATGAGCAAAGGCTTTTTACGGAGACACTGGCTAACCTGGGAAATCCTAGTGCCTCTGCCTTCCTAGCTACTCTTAGTCTCTTAGCTAATACCCAAGGAGTCTACTTCATGGCCATTACCTTCGGTCAAGTTCCGAGTCACTGAAGGAAGAATCAGAATGAGTAACTCCAACTGGAAGATCTCTTTCCTGGCAGGAAAATTAAAATGTCAGTTTTAGAGCCAGTTTGAACATGATTCTGGAGAAGACCTTTCTCCAGTGCTTCCCTCTTGGCTTCCTGTTCTCCAGTCCCCACAGCCAACACTATGCAAGAGGAAATCAGGGGCCTCACAGATGGCTTCTGGCTTAGTTACTCCTTCCCCAGAGGGCTATCGATCAGGATAGGTGGGTGTGGGGCAGGGCCAGGGAAGAGTGAGGAAGGGTGATGGAAGTACATAATGGGAAGGAGAGTTAGCAACTAGAAAAGATGAGGTACTAATGACAGAGTGAGTGACAGGAAGCCCCTCAAGGTATCCCCTGGCAGGACCCTAATTGGGATCTTTTAGAAAAGTGGCAAGCCCTACATTAGGAACACCAAGGTCAAGACTCAAGTAGGGTCTTCCCCTGATTAGTCTGAGGACAGGCTACCGTCTTGATAACAGGACTGTCCTCTGGTACAGCACCAAAGCTGGAAAGGGAGAAAGGCAGCCACAGAATCCCCCAGAACTTTTGTAAGCAATGCCCAATCCCTCCCAGGCAGCCTCTCTTTCATCAGGAGGAAGGCGCTCATGAATTAACTCTACCAGCCCAACCACTACGACCTTCCCTGCTAATTTATGACCCAGATGCTGTGCTCCCTGTTTAAAGGGGACAACTCAGCTTGGATTTGAACCCTCATATCATTTTCAACAATCACTGGAAAGCACGGGAGGCTCAGCTGGGCCATGCTTGGATTGATGTGGCCTGCAACCATCCAAGAGAGGGCCAGATGGTGCCACAGGCCTCAGGAGGCACCCGAAGAAAGGCACTGCCTAAATGCAAGGAAATTTGATCACGGACACCTATAGGGTTTGATTAGGGGATTCCATTGGTTGAAGTCTGAATCCTCGTGGCCCAATTTTCACTGAACTCTGCCTACCACACGAGTCCTCTAGCATCTAAGACCATTAGGTCCCCCTGAGTTAAAGATGGAAATGGCTTGGAGGAAGAGGTGGGGAATTAGTAGTAAGTAGGAAGGGAGAGACACCATGTGTTTTACTTACTGGCAATGCAGTGGATATCATTTTGGGGATCTGATTGGACACTTTCCATGGGAATCTTTATAACTGAGGGAGGAGGGAACTGGGGCTGGAGAGAGACAGTGGGAAAAGCTGATAAACACCACCAATACAACAGCTTTGACTTTCTTGCCAAGATGGAAAATACATGCATCCACAATGTGCAAGCCACTATTCTCTCGACAGGGGTGCTGCAAATACTAAGAGGCAGTCACAGTTAGCCTGCTGTCCCAAACAGGACAGAACTCTTCTAGGAACATTATTGATCAGAACAATTTCAACTGCCATAGTAACCAATTTCTCAGGAGTAGATCTCACACAATAGCTGGTGTTGCTGTAAAAGAGGTGTGTAAAATGGATTTGTGCAAATTGAATCCCATTTTCCCATTGAATGTATCGTGCTTTTCCCCAACCCTGAAATAGTTCCTGGCACGTGGTAGCCACTCAAATATTTATTAAATGAACCAATGAAAGAGTAAGTGTTTGTCTTTAAAAGGCACTTGCACTCTGTTTCTTTGTTCTCAAGGCCTGTCTTTGCAAACCATCTAAATCATCAATGAAAAACATGAGAATGAATGATGGGCCTTTTCCTACCTAGAAGAGGAAAGCAATTAAGGACCAGGGGAGTTTGGGTCTATCACTGCCATCAGAAGATGGTTTGATTGCCACCAATCAGTCAGCAAGAATTTGCCTATGAATAGCTTTGATCTGCAAAAGGCAAAAATCACTAGAAGAGTTCCCGGTGGATACATAGATGTGGGTTCCAGTCAGACCCAGAAGAATGGGAGCCAGGCCTGTTGCTAGATGGCATGGGCAGCTTAGCGTATTGGAAATGGTCGGATTCAAAGTCAGGAATAGAGGGCGCATAGGTAGCTCAGTCAGTTAAGCATCTGCCTTCATTTCAGGTCATGATCTCAGGGTCCTGAGATTGAGCCCCATGTGGGGTTCCCTGCTCAGTGGGGAGTCTGCTTCACCAATCCTTCTGCCCCTGTCCCACTCTTGCTCTCTCATATAAAATTTTTAAAGAAAGAATAAAATAAGAAGTCAGGAACAGTTTTCTCAATTCCCTTTTAGACATTTAGCCATATGTCCATCTTGGGTGAACCACTTCCCTTTTGGAGGATTGTTTTATTATCTGTAATGAGCACTTGAGCCAGATGACCCTTCTGCTTCACATTTTGGGACTTACTCTAAGTTTTGGACTGGCTTCCTGTCTGTTGACTCCCTGAGTGTTTTGGGGGTGTGATGGGGAGGAGCATGAGAGAAAAGGGGTAGATGAGGTAGCCAGGTGGTCCCCAGAATCTGGGGAACGTAGCCACTCTCAATGAGGGTATGTGCCTCTCTCTCCACCTTCTTCCCTAATACCCCAGGGACAGGCCAAGCAAACCTTGTTCCCAGTCCTTCCAATCTACTAACTGGTGCCCATCAGACTCTGCCCCCCGAGACCTTCTCCATTTTTTGGAGGTTAGTTCTCATAACCTTCCCCATGATGGAGCCGAGTCTTCCCTTTTCCATCAAGGACCTGTGATGCTGTTGGTAACAGTCCAGGAGCTCACAGAATTGGGAAAGAATGGGTGTGGCAACCAGCCTCTCCCTGGGTGGGGGTGGGGGGCTCAGTTACTGTGGCCCACCCTGAGGCTATTCCTGTAAGCATACAAGCTCTCAGCATCCACACTGACACAGGCAGAAGCCTTAGCTCATCCCAGACTAGGCCCAGGTGAACACGGCTGGCTGCCTGAGAGCCCACCCTCTCCCTGGCCCGGGCAGAAGTGGAAGGAGGGTCTCCCATCTCTTCCCTTAGCCCTGCTCACATCCTCCCCACCTCCTCATCACTGTCCTCATGGGCCCCTTTCCTTTTCTTCTTATCTGTTTCCTTCTTCTCCTTCTCTGGAAGGATGTTGTCGATCCAGGCCAGGTCATGCTGGGAGAAGATGAGGTCCAGAAGCCTTCGAACGATGATGAGGCCAAGGATCTGTGGTGAGAATTCAGAGAAAACCATGAGCTCAAGGGCCCAAAATCAGACGTTTTTCCTCCCTCAGGCAGCTATGTTTAGGGACTTTCTCTGAGATCTTTGGAGCCATCTCAGAGCTCTGACAAACCATCATTTACCACCTGCCCATCTTAGTTCCTCTCATCTGGTCTCATTTGAGTGGCAAAGCCTACCGTTGAGCTGGGGGACAGAGCCAGTGACAGCTAAAGTGGGGAGCCAGGCAGAGACCAAGGGCTATAGAACTACTACAGTTATTCTTTAAATCAGTGATCCTCAAACTTGAGCTTCTATCAAAACACCTGGGGGGCTTGTTAATACATACACTGCTGGGCCCTCCCCAGGGGTTCTGAGTCAGCAGGTCTGGGGTGAGGCCTGAGAATCAGCATCTCTAACAAGTTTCCCAAGAGATGTTGATGCTTCTGGATCAGAGACCATGCTTTGAGGCCCACTGTCCTTCTGTCCCTATATCTTTTAACAAGTATAAAGTATACTGAATAGTGTACTGGGATACTGGGAATTTTTACACTAAAGTCTAGAAAGTTTGGTTCTGTTCAGCATACACAAAAAGGGAAAAAATGTGTGCTTTGGGGAAGGATTGAATATGGGCCATTTAATAAACTCAGTGGGCCCAGGGTAACTAGTTATAAATATTGCCCCTTCACTACCAAGCACCAGCCACTAAATGACGTCAGGAAGAAAATGAGCCAGCTGGATTTAACTCTAGCTCTCACTGACCTGCTTCCTGGGAGCAAGTAGGGCTTGAGAGATGTACAGATCTGAGTTTTAAAAATCCTGGCTCTGAAAACAAATTAGTGGTTGCTAGTTGCAGGGGTGGGAAGAGGCACTGTCTGCGTAGAAATGGCATGGGGTGGGGGGG
>PITA01008471.1:0-84351 GCA_004023965.1 Spilogale gracilis | reverse complement strand
AGACCAATAGAACAGAGTGGAGAGTCCAGATATGGACCCACAAATCTATGGGCAAATCATCTTTGACAAAACAGGAAAAAATATCCAGTGGAAAAAAGACAGTCTCTTCAATAAATGGTGCCGGGAAAATTGGACAGCTACATAGAGAAGATTGAAACTAGACCATTCTCTTACACCACACAGAAAGGCAAACTTGAAACGATGAAAGACCTCAACGTGAGGCAGGAATCCATGAAAATCCTGGAAAAGAACATAGGCAGTAACCTCTTTGACATCGGCCACAGCAACTTCTTTCAAGACACGTCTCCAAAGGCAAAGAAGACAAATGCAAAAATGAACTTCTGGGGCTTCATCAAAATAAAAAGCTACCGTACAACAAAGGAAACAGTCAACAAAACAAAGAGGCAACCCACAGAATGGGAGAAGATATTTGCAATGACACTACAGACAAAGGGCTGGTATCCAGGATCTATAAAGAACTACTCAAACTCAACATCCAAAAAGAAGAGGAACACATCAAAAAATGGGCAAGAGACATGAAGAGGCACCTCTCCATAGAAGATATACAAATGGCTAACAGACACATGAAAAAATGTTCAGCGTCACTAGCTATCAGGGAAATTCAAATCAAAACCACTCTGAGATACCACCTTACACCACTCAGAATGGTCAAAATTAACAGGTCAGGAAACAGTGAGTGTTGGAAAGGCTGTGGAGAAAGGGGAACTCTCTTACACTGTTGGTGGGAATGCAAGCTGGTGTAGCCACTTTGGAAATCAGTGTGGAGATTCCTTAAAAAATTAAAAATAGAGCTACCCTATGACCCTGAAATTGCACTACTGGGCATTTACCCCAAAGATACAGATGTAGTGAAAAGAAGGGCCATATGTACCCCAATGTTCATTGCAGCAATGGCCACAATCGCCAAACTGTGGAAAGAGCCAAGGTGCCCATCAACAGATGTATGATGGATAAAGAAGATGTGGTCCATATATACAATGGAATACTATGCCTTCATAAGGAAAGATGAATATCCATCTTTTGTAGCAACATGGACTAGACTGGAAGAGATTATGCTGAGTGAAATAAGCCAAGTAGAGAAAGTCAAGTATCACGTGGTTTCACTTACTTGCGGTGCATAAGGGTAATATAGAAGACAGTAGGAGAAGGAAAGTAAATGGGAAGTAGAGTAACTCAGGGAGAGAAATGAAACAAGAGAGACTTTGGACACAGAAACCAACTGAGGGACTTGGAGGGAAGGGGGAGGGGAGATGGGAGTGCCTGGTGGTGGGTCTGAGGGCACCTATTGCATGGAGCACTGGGTGTGGGGAATGGGAATGAATCTTCGAACACTGGAACAAAAATTAAAATTAAAAAAAAAAGAAAAAAAAAGTACAGGCTCCTTAAAGACAGAGATTACCAGCATCAGTTCATGAAACTCAACTCACAGTTGTTGATTTGTTGACAGAGTAGGTGGTGAAAACCCAAAATTTGAAAAGAGTACACTTAAATATCTTTGGCAAGTTTGGGTTGTTGGTATTTCTTAACGAAAAAAGGTATTTCTTAATGAAATCTTACCAAAAAAAACCAAAAAAACCCAACAAATCCAAAGCAGTATTTGCCTGTGTCCTTACCACAAATACTACAAAGAGATAAATACTGAGAAAAGAACAGAGATTCATTCCATTCCTGAATTCCCAAGGATATGTAAGTAAATATAAGAAAAATTTTAACTTATTACATGTCCATAGATATTATCCCACTGAATATTCACATATCAAAGGAAGGAGAAATATGCAAGCTACATGTCATTTGGTTAACTTCAACTTCTCACTGCATCTTAAATGGTATTGCTATTTCAAAATATTTTTTTTTAGATATTATGTTTTATCCTCAGACTACAGTCACTGTTTATACCTGTTTTCAGTGAGATCTGTGCGCTTAAAGTGTACGGAGTATGGCTTTGTCATTTTTATCATTTCTGACTAAGGTAAATTATTACTCAGCCCATTTATCATAATTGATGCTATTACTGTTTGCAGAGGCCAAAATAATCTGAATTATCAGGCTTCATTACTACTCAGCGACCACATACAGAGTTCACTTTTTCCTAATCGAAGTTAAAGCTGTTTTTCTTTTCTCTGTTCAGACTTAATGATATCCTAATATCATTTGCATAAAACATTTTTCATCTGTTAAAGATACCTTAGCCAACAGATCGTGCTATATATAACATTTTTATGATAGTGTATAGTATTTAAAAATATATATTACAGCTGAGCTGCAAGTTTAATTACATTGTTAGAAGATAAATATGAAAGGTTTTTGAAAATATTTGTTTCATGAAGCCTGTAAGATATAAAAGAAAAATGCAAAGTCACTGAAAAATGTTTAAGTTGAGTCAGGGTTCACCAGCTTTTTAATTATGCAGGGAAACTTGTCAGAGTTTGGGATGTCCATGTTCATAAAAATGAAGCTTTACATTTGGTTTGATTTGGGGATCCTGGAACTGATCAGCAGACTTCCTCCAGTGCCAGCTGTCGGTTCTGAAAATGCCTTGCTCTGAAATCTTTCTGCCTCCAGTATCTTTTCTTTCTAATCCATCTTTTACATGACTACCACACTGAATTTTCAAGGCCTTTTGAGTTTAGCAGTGGGGAACCATCGATGATGATCTTTGAGCAGCTGAGTAAAGGAATCCAAGGTCCTGATCTTAGCCTAGCCTTTAACTACTGTTTAATCTCAATCTACTTTTCAAGCCCTTGCTCCCATTTCTCTGCAAAAATCCTATATAATGCACTCATATTAATCTTGTAAGACATGGTGGTTCACTCAACATTTGGAATGCAGAAACGAGTCAACACTAGCCTTATTCAACACATTTCTATGAAGCTCTTCTGATCATGAAGTGTGTGGGTACTCTTTCTAACCCTGCACACTTTGAACAGTCTTAATATTACTGGATTTACTTTAGCTTGATCTCGCACTGCTTTTTGTTATAGAAGTGCTTAACATAAATAAATTCAATCCATTATGTTTCTAGTTTATTGAGTAACCAGAAATCTGAAGAAACAAGAGATGCTTTACCAATACATTAAGTGATGTATTCAAAAACCATTTTAATTTGGTTTCTTTTAGTAGCAGACTGATAAACATCTTCATCTATCAGTACATTTTCAGTCTTCTTCTCCTGGAAAATTTAAACAATGTGCTAGTTTTGTCTATGCTTTATTACCTAAATTATTTAAAAAGTGTTATAACTGGTTTTATTCTTTGATTCCTTGGACAATGTGCTGGGTAAATTACTTACTGCTTTTGATCAAGTGAGTGTTTCTGGAGTAGGAGGAGGTAAGATGAAAAAACTCCCAGAAAATCCCAAAATGAAGGTACCACTTACAGCCACGATAAACAAAAAGTATGTGTTAAATAATATACATAGCAATACACATGTTGAGAAAAGCCTAAGTTTTACTTTATGTTATTTTAATATTTTTAAAGGTTTTTATTTATTTATTTGAAAGAAAGAAACACAGATGGAGATGGAACACAAGCAGGGGGAGTGAGAGAGAGAGAAGCAGGCTTCCCGCTGAGCAGGGAGCCCGACATGGGATGGGGCTTGAGCCAAAGCAGACGCTTAACAACTGAGATACACAGGCGCCCCGAGAAAAATCTAAGTTTTTAAAATGGGCTTAGCTTGTAGTATCCAGAGCATTTGAAAATGACTGAGTTCTCACACTTTTAACTTTTCAGTAGATTTCTAACCTTGTTAACCATTTCATTAATATTTCCATTTGCGTTGTTTCTGTAAGTTCTATCTCTTCGTTGATATTCGTTCTTTGTTGAATCATTGCTGTCACACTTTTCTTTACATATTTTTTTCAAATTTTATTTATTTGACAGAGAGAAACACAGTCAGAGAGGGAACACAAGCAGGGGGAGTGAGCGAGGGAGAAGCAGGCTTCCCGCCGAGCAGGGAGCCCGACGTGGGACTCGATCCCGGGTCTCCGGGATCATGACCTGAGCCGAAGGCAGTCGCTTAACCAGCTGAGCCACCCAGGCACCCCTCTTTACATCTTTAAATGTGGTTGCCTTCTGTTCTTTGAAAATATGAAGTAATTGCTGATGTGCAGAGTTTGTCTACAAACTCCAGTATCTGGTGACAATTAATGGCAGGTTCTGTTTATTTTTTTTTATCAGTGTCAGTCAAATGTTCAAATCATGTCTTCACTTGTCTTGTAAGATTTTTGTGAAATACATGACATTTTATGTATTTATCTAGATTTTGATATTTCCTTACAGAGGATTGTAATTGTTTTGATTTGTCTGTCTGCTTAGTTACTAATTTCTCTGAATTAAATCGATAAAATCTGTTTTCTCCATAGTGTGATTTTCTTTCTTTTTTTTTTTCTTTTTTCTTTTTTAGCTTTTATCATTGTGGCTGCTTTTATTTTTAAACCTAGATCCTTAGGGGTTTTTCCTGGGTCTGCACATCTTGGTATTCAATCAAAGACTGATCAGACATTGCGCTCAAATACACCCAACTAGAAAGTCTTCCAGTCTCTGGTGACAGATCTTTGGGTGGCCTAGGAATGTATTAAACCTTTAGGCCATCTTCAAGTCTCTCTGGCTCTTATTTTGTGCCATGTCTCATGTCTCCTCTCCATGTATGCACAGGTTTCCTGGGCCAACGATGCATGGATAGCTTGGCCTCCCTTCAGTCCCATGCACTCCCTGTGCATGAGGTCAGCCCAGGCTATGGAAAGAGCTCACCCAAATCCCTACAGATGGCTTACCTTCTGAGACTCCGTGGAAAATTTCCTGGCTATCATTTATTTGCTTGTCCTTTCTGGCCTGAAACTTTAGGCTAGCAGAGCTGCTGGCCCTCCCTGTTCACTTGTCACTGAGATCACCATTTTATTTTTAATTTTTTTTTAATGATCTTATTGATTTATTTGACAGAGAGAAACACAACTAGAGAGGGAACACAAGCAGGACGAGTGAGAGAGGGAGAAGCAGGCTTCCTGCTGAGCAGGGAGCTCGAGCTCAATGTGGGCTTGAAACTGGGACTCCGGGATCATGACCTAAGCCGAAGGCAGACGCTTAATTACTGAGCCACCCAGGTGCCCCTGAGATCACCATTTTAACCCATGGTCTTTCACTTCAAAGGAGCTGCTTGTAGCAACAGCAGTCAGACTGCAAATTTTCATGGTCTGGCCCACACTGGCCCAAGGACTTTGCTAAAAGAGATCAGGTGTGGGGCGCCTGGGTGGCTCAGTTGGTTAAGCGACTGCCTTCAGCTCAGGTCATGATCCTGGAGACCCGGGATCGAGCCCCACATCGGGCTTCCTGCTCGGCGGGAAGCCTGCTTCTCCCTCTTTCAGTCCCCCTGCTTGTGTTCCCTCTCTCACTGTGTTTCTCTCTGTCCAATAAATAAATAAAATCTTAAAAAAAAAAAAAAGAGATCAGGTGTAATAACAGCCATGCCAATCAAGAATGCCACAAGCGGGGCACCTGGGTGGCTCAGAGGGTTAAGCCTCTGCTTTTGGCTCAGGTTGTGATCACAGGGTCCTGGGATTGAGCCCCACATCTGTCTTTCTGCTCAGCAGGGAGCCTGCTTCCCCTTCTTTCCTTCTTGCCTCTCTGACTACTTGTGATCTCTCTCTCTGTCAAATAAATAAATAAAATCTTAAAAAAAAAAAAGAATAAAGAACTAAGGTCACTAATGCAGTTATGTATTTGGCTTAAGCTCAAGTAATAGTCACTTATTTACTTCAAAATTTACCATTTCTTTTACTGAGTTTATTTATACCATTTTTATAACCTAATCTCCCTCATGAGAAATAAAAATAAGTAAATCTATTTCCTTCTATTACCTTTTTTTAAAAGAAGTTAAAATATGTTAGAAAGCAAATCATAGCCACTGTATTTTAGAACACATTATAATTTCTTGGTCCTTTGTGAAGCTTCAATTCACAGAGAGTTCTTTGCCTTTTCAAGGAGGAGGGGTAAAGAATATTCAGGTATCGGTATATGTGTCTTTCTTCTGAAGGTAATTTATTCGAGTGTTTATATCATTTTCTTAAGACAGAAAATCGTACGGTGCTTTGGAGGTGACAGTCACCACTGCTTGCATTAGGCTAAAGTCTATTAAAACTGACTTCACAAGAGCTGGATGTGGCAGACATAATATCCATGACTTCCCATGGCCATTCAGAGTTCTACTGACATTTTGACTTTACATGCTGGATCTGTGCATATTGTAAAGCTGGTTATTAATAACTGCTTCTTATATTTTGAGGATTTATATGAAAAAACAATTTGGTCAAATAACTGTGTTTCAATTACAATTACCTCAATGCACACTTTTTAAAATGACAAATTCCTAAATTTCTACTTACTTCAGAGAAAAAGATTCAGAAGATAAAGAGAAAATGAGGGGGGAAATTAAAGTATGTATAATAGCAATTATCAGCTGGGAATAAAAAGAAAGTATTTTCTCCCATATGAGGATATGCAAGTCAAAGAATATTTTTTGCAAGCTTCCATCTTAATTTTAATAGTCAGTTTATAATAAATTGTAGCAAACAGTGCAAACAGTTTTCTGACTTATTTTCATGGAAATAGTAAATATATGATAGATGGAAAATCTGCCTCTTTACAATTTGGCTAAATAGGCAGAATAAAAAAAGAATAGGCAGAGAAAAAGATACAGAAAAATACATGAAAATAAGTGTAAAATACTATTTTTAAAAAGATTTTATTTATTTATTTGACAGAGAGTATCACAGCCAGAGAGGGAACACAAGCAGGGGAAGTGAGAGAGGGAGAAGCAGGCTTCCCACCGAGAAGGGAGCCCGACGCAGAGCTTGATCCTTGGACTCCGTGATCATGACCTGAGCAGAAGGCAGTCACTTAACCAACTGAGCCACCCAGGCTTTCCCTAAAATCCTATTTTTAGGGCACCTGGGTGGCTCAGTTGGTTGGGCGACTGCCTTCGGCCCAGGTCATGATCCCGGAGACCCGGGATCAAGTCCCATATCGGGCTCCCTGCTCGGCAGGAAACCTGCTTCTCCCACTCTCACTCCCCCTGCTTGTGTTCCCTCTCTGGCTGTGTTTCTCTCTGTCAAATAAATAAAAAATCTTAAAAAAAAAATAAAATCCTATTTTTAATTGTGAAAATGTTTTCTGTAACAGACATAAATTTCACCATAAACTTGTTCATAGTACATTATCTGTCACCTATTCAAACTCCGTGTGTGTGTAAACCGTCCAAGATTGTCATGTGGCTTTAAACTGACATGAAATTTTAATTTTAGAGATGAGAGAGACTTCCTAACACAACCCATTCCATTTTGTCTGAAAAGTTGTCAGTACTAATCTTTTTTGTTCAGTATGAGTCACCTTTTACCTATTAAGGTTTGAGTTTTTACCCAGGATTTTTATAAATATTTGCTCCAACATAGAACTTATACAGAAAATAAAATTATAGCTGGGTATCCAGCAGATCAGAAGCACCCATTTCACTTGTCTTGAGTTTATCCTGGTTCCGCAAGTCAGGTTTACCCATTGACCTCAACAAATAGCTCTGTAGAAGTTTTCTTGTTAAGCTACGATGGTGGCAATACACTCAGTAGTATAGTAGTAAATGACTCATGAGTTTACCAACACAGAAGAAAGGAATTTAAAATTTATAAGCACAATCATTTCTAATAAAGCTTGTCCATGCTTTCTTGTACAAGTCGTGGCTTCCAGAGCCCTTTAGACAACTCCAAGTACTAAATCCAATATCAGAGGGTAAAGTGCTAGAATCGGTACAGATACTCAGAAGTATATGCGAAGACACCAAAGGCAATTTACAACAAATTGAGACATTAAAAACTGGCATTACTTGGACTCTGCCAGAAATAGCAGCCATCTTTCAGATGTGCACCTTAAATTCATTTGAACAACTGTGTTTCTACACTGCTCAGTTAGTATTGGTGTCATGGCATGAGAATTAATCAGCATGAAATACTCAAGAAGTAAACAGGGACTAGGATATTTTACCCATGGGGCTATGATAATGTGGGCCCTGGAAGGTGTTCATGACACTGATTCAGTGATGCACTGTATGTTTTTAACAGAGGACCTACTGGGTTGCCTGGGTGGCTCGGTCAGTTCTTTGTCTGCCTTCAGCTCAGGTCATGATCCTGGGGCCCTGTGCACCTGGTCCCTTGCTCAGCAGGGACTCTGTTCTCCCACTGCGTGCTACTCCCTCTGCGTGCTACTCCCTCTGCTTGTGCTCTCTTTCTCCCTCTCTTTGGCAAATAAATACAATCTTTAAAAGAATAGAGAGAGAAACTATTCTTCCACATACCAAAAGTAAGACTAATTAATAGGGACTTCGGCAGTGATCATGATGCATTTTTTTACTGCTTTTTCCTTCCCAAGAGAGGGAAGAAAGGTTGGGGAAAAATTATTAATTAATTAATTTATTTGAAAGAGAGAAACACAGCAAGAGAGGGAACACAAGCAAGGGCAGTGAGAGAGGGAGAAGCAGGCTTCTCGCCGAGAAGGGAGCTCAATGCAGAGTTCGAACCCGGCACTCCGAGATTATGACCTGAGCCGAAGGCAGATGCCCAACAACTGAGCCACACAGGCACCCCAGAAAAAAATTTTCTCAGATTACTACTGGATACCAGAGCTGTCTACAACATAGTATCTGAAAATGAGGAGATTTTTAGCTATGGTCACCTTGCCATTGACAAGCGACTGCTTCCAGGGACCCTAAAGAATCAAAACAAAAAGTTGAAGAAAAGATACATAAAGATCATACGAATATCTCAACCATTAATTTATCACTATGATCCATGCCTCTGTAATTTGCTCTGCTGTGTATTTTTGTCACTCGTAAGAGTTCGAAATAGACTTTAAAGAAGAATTTTATGATTTATTAACTTCAAGTCTGAAAAAAAAAAAAGGTGACAGGACGAAATAAACCAGTATAAAATGGCATTGTAGTATAGCAAAACTTTCTGAAAGGCTTCACTCCTAAGACTGTGCTTTTAAGAATTTACTAGCAAATGTTATATGCCATATGGTAACTTTGATTTATAAAGTGCAGGTGTTTCATTCCATCCTTCCAATTATTAAATAAAAATATTTTTATGGTGAGGATTTCTCCTTGTTCTCTCCCGGCACATTTTTATAGAACTGGCCATTACCTCATCGAGTCACTTTACTTCATATGAGTTTTACAACACCTCTGCAGAGATTGTCATTCATCCCCACTTAGAATCAGGGAGAGAGCTCTGAACACAGGGTGGTTGCATAAATTTGACTATTTGGGTCCATCTTTATCATCTGTACTCTTGAATGAAATACCTAACAAAAAGCCCTTTTGGCATGTTCCTCAGCTTCCTCTCAAGAAGAGCTGGTTGTCGAAGCTTCCCTGTGACCTCTCCCCACGGCCCTTCCTGGAGCTCTGCTAAAAGCTGCCTTGTTTCCTGGGGAAGCTACCATCCCATTTTTCTGATGTTGGACTCAAGTGGTACATGCTCAGCTAAACTTAATGAAAGAGCCCGCAGAGGGTTTTTTGTGTTTTTTGTGTTTTTTTTCTTCTGCCAGCTGCTGTCTTGCTTCACACCAAAAGCTATAAATTCTTTACTGAAATAGCCATCACTTCAAGGGGGGCAGGGTTGGTCAGGAGCCAACTGGGGATGGTGAATGAAGGGGGTTTCAAACAGCCACCCTGAAGCTAGACATGGAATCCTAACTTGCCCACAAGCTGGAAGTGGCCCAAACCAGATGGAATTTCAGTCAGTACACAGCCTCCCGGAGCCTTGCGACTGGGAGAGAATACCACCCCAATGTTCTTTAGGGAAGATCTTGGCCAAGTCTCCGTGAAGCCATATGAAGGGAATTTGTTTATTTAACAGTTAGAAGTTAGATTCAAGAAATGCAATGAATAAAGAAAGAGAGCCTATGGCACTCAGACCAGAGAGACCCATATTTACACCTATGAAACATTACAGCAGTACGGGCAGCACTGGGGGATGCTCTTGGGAAGAGAGTATGTGGTCCTACTTGGATCATTTCCATCTAAACAAGTAGTGTCATTTGTGGTTTTTTTATCTTCACATGATGGTGAGATGATGCCATGTGACATTTACTGATCACTCACATTGCAGCCATTATGCTTTATGTGTTATTAAAAATATGAGCATATAACTATAAGAAAACATGAAATTACCATACAGCCACATTTTGGTAATTTCTTCTTGGTTCTGCACTATTTATTATTTAACGTTCACAATAACTGCGAGGAAGTATCAACCCACCAACTCTACAAAGAAACCAGTCTTTGTTGACTTTTGTGGAGTAGGGCAGTTTTAAGCCCTTGGTAAGAAGTAACCTAGGCAATAGGCAATTATCTCAAAGAACCAATGAGGTAGAGGAGAGCCCATGTTAAGATCTACATATAGATGAGAAAGTTGATGCACAGACAAGTGAAGATGGTGCCTAAGGTCGCACAGCTAGTAAGAGTATAGAGCTGGAATGTGAACCAAGTCAACATGATTCTGGACACAATGCACTAAAATGCCAAAGATCAGACCCTTTTCCAGAATCAAACAGTTAGAAAGGTGGAGAGCCCATAGTTCAACCCAGATAGTGGGGATTTTACATATCACAATCATAAGCACTTTTCCTACGGTTCATCGCTGAATAAAATTGGCCAATGTGTGGCCAGCATTCCACAATGAGTAAGGAAGAAGAGTTTAAATTTCATCTTAGGAGAGAAACTACTATTTTTGGAAAGGTCATTATATAACAGACACTGGACAAGCAACTGATGTCACTTATAAACTCCCAATCTCCTAAATGGAATGAGTATCCCCATTTTAAAGACAGAAAAACTGTGATCAAGAGAAGTTATTGAAGGAGCTCATCCAAACTGGCCAACCAGGTGTTTAAGCCCAGTCTCTCTTGTTCTAGTTTTGTGACTCAGAGTGAAGAGCTGGAGCTTGAAGAGCTGTTGAAATCAGGTATCTGGAATGGGTCTGAGGGCTTGCAGAGAGCTGAACCAGACAAGACGGCCTTTAGGACCCGAGGGATACCTCGGGAGCAAGGCACCCAGTCTCTGGAAAGCTAGACCAAGTAGACCAAGCCTACTCATCATGCCAAACTCTGCAGGACTCAGAGTCACAGCCCAACCATCAAGCTCCCGGTGTGTCTTCTGCAGGAAGCTTTGCCCCACGGTGCCAGGATCAAAACATGATCTCTGCAGAAGGTCTCTGCAGGCCTTCTCATGTGGATTGTTACCAAGAAAGTAGACAATCTAGAAATCACAAACAGGGCTCTGGAGGAGGGAAGAAAAATAAGAGGCTTGACTACCCTTGCTTGCTGCCAGCTAGACAAGGTGAACTTGACAGGGTAAGCTACTGCTGGTCTGTGGAAAACTCGTTATGGCCTCTCGAAGCCTTGGCAAGGGCATTGGAAAACCGGAGAGCCCAGCAAGGAACCTCCTGGCCCAGGAGTCAGTCAAACTGCTGTCAGGTCAAAGCACATATTGCACACCAAAGTAGGGCACCAGATTTGCCCCAGGAGAGCACATGGTCAGCTAAATAGAAAAGCAGGGCTGAATCAGGACCAGAAAGGATGGTAGAAGCAGTATCTCAGAAGAGATGGTCTGCAGTTTCTCTCTAGGAGATTGAGGGGTGGCTCCCTTATTAATAATTACAATACCACAATAAGCATTAGTCAAAACCCTAGGCTCAAATGGAATTTCCATCAGATAGGTTCACTGAATAGAGTTTAATGAGGGATCAACTTACAGAAATGAGGGCAGGGTCAAGAGAACCCAAAAATGATGTCGAGCTACCTAGAAAAGCTGTCTCCAATGCAGAGATCTATAGCGGACAGACAGGTACACAAACAAGAAGACAGAACAACATGAGTCTAAAAGTCATGAATGCCACACATGTAGTTTTCTTCCAGCCTTGGGGTCATATAGACCCAGAATTTCTCCGAAGTCCATTTCTGGAAGTAAAGCACAAAATCCAGCATATTCTGTGAACCCACCTTTCAACGCTGGGAAATAATTGGGAAAACAACGAGAGTGGAGGAGGACCAAACACAACACATCTAGGAGAGATATTAACCCCACCCCTGAAAGAAAAGCATATTACAATGTAAATTCTACTGATTTTTAAACATTGGCAAGTAACTGAAGAAAATCAGATCCTGGGATGACCAAATCAAAGATATCCACGGAGGTATTCATCTCACAGAGCAGCTGCGTTAGGGAACTCCTGCTTCTCCACTCATGTCTTCTAGGCTTACCTTTGACCCAGACAATGATGATGCAAAAGCTCCTCTATGGAGAACACAATTTATGGGGCACATTTTTTTTTTCCTGTGGCAATGAATAGATTTCACATTTATGCCCCAGGGCTTTTCCAGTCCCTCAGCATGTGACACTAGTGGGAATCACGCAGGACTCTAGTCTGAGTAACTGGAAATATAAAGGGAGCCAACACTGACCAAGGTGTTCCCCAAGTTAGGTTCTTATCATTTCCCTTTCCACACTTTAGTCTGGACAATCCCAGCTCATGCCTATGGTTCCTCAGAGAGTTCAAGTGCAATGACCCATGACAGTATCGAGAGGATGGGAACACAGCCTCATGTTGGCCTCCCCTCTCTTGTTTTAATTTTCTTGAGTCCTTCACTCCTTTGGATAAAATACCAAAACAAATTATCTGCAAACAACCTTATCCTCAGGCTCTGCTTTCTGGGGAGGTTCCTGCAAAGACTCCATCATTCTGAAAATTCCACTCTAGAAAAAAATCTTAAAATGTCTCTTCGACTTTGTCTGAAAGACATGTTATGTTCACAGACTATTAATGAGCATCTGTGGCATCAGATACAACTCAACACTAATTCTAAAATATTTAAATGGGGGCATTTAAGCTGAGAGAGAAGATAGAAAGGCAAGTTTTGAGTCCAAGTATTAACCGAAGTTAGGAAATAGGTTCTGCGAGGAAGCATGGATTTTTGGCTACCTTCTAAACCCTCACTCCTTGGAAAAATCAATACGAATTTATCTCTAAACATTTAAATTTTTATGTGTTTAAGTATTCATTCCTAAAATGGTTTTCCACTCTTTTCACAAAGGGAGCATGCTATACACACGTGTTAACAAACCTTCATAAGAACATACACAGGAGCAGGTACAGGGCCTAGAGAATAAGTCTATAAACAAAGAAAATAAGACGTAGCGTCATGTGATTGATATTTATAAGCCATGTGTTGATCAATTAATCAAATACATTCATCCATTTAATCTAAAAGTCAATGCGTATTTATTATATACTTTGTTTATGCTTTGTTTCATCCCCGGGCTACACCCTCAGATTATCGCAGTGAAACCAAAAGCTTTATTCCCTGCCCTCACAAAGATCACAGGCCAGTAGATGAGCGACTTAATAAATAAGAGAATTTTTCTGGGAAGTAGAAAGTGTTCTGGGTCTGCAACAGTGGCATTTCTGAATTTAGAAGATAAGGAAAACTTTCTGTAAGACCTTAAGAATGAGTCACAGTTACCTGGCTGATGAGTAGGGGAGGGTAAAGATTGTTTCCAGCACAAGGACCCCAAGGTATAAGGAAGAGGCCTACGGAGAGGGTATAGGAATGACTGCATTATGGAGAAGGACGAGGGGTTCTCACAAGAGAGGAAGGAAGCAGGTCAGGAAGAACAGGTTACACATGTCAAAGAGTGTGGCCTCCACTCTGTCCGGTTTGGGGAAGGCCAGAAACTCCCAGGCCCCCTTAGTTTTCTGTGTGGGAGGGCATGGCAGGACTTAGCAGCCAAGGTCAGTGCCCTGCAAAGAGAAGCAGGCACAAGCCCTTGGAAACAAAAGCACAGAGAAAGTGCAAGGAGGCTGACAAGTGGGATGTCACTCAATAATGGTAAAAGGGAAACAGGATATCTGCGTGATATGTTGGTATTACTAGGTGCAGTGGTAATTCCAAGTACAAACATGTATTATTGTAGCAGTACGCACCCATCAGCAAAAATTATTTTGGGGTACTTGATAAACAATGCCATTTAATTATTTCAAACACTTTGCCATTATTTAAAAATATTGCAAATCCTCCAGTCCACAGATTGTCTAACACATCCAGTGCAGGACCGTCTGTAGTACTTAAAACTGACAAGTGTAGACCACCCCCTAACCTTTAATATTCCAAACTCGGGCCTCTTTCAAAGTTAACATTAATTTAGTCCCCTCCAGGTTTCATTGATCTGGTCCCAGTTCTACCTCAGGAGTCAAGTTCTGTCTTAGGCCACAATTATGGGATACCCGAGCACACTTGAAGACAAAGCAGCTGCTGACCAGCAATGCAATTTATTGGGAACCCGCCTGCACCAACACTCAGGAAGAGCCTGGTGAAAACATGTTGGAGGGCACCATCCACCTGCAAGACTCCCCGTTTTAAACACTGCCATATTGTCCTCGCAGAGACAAATCAGCTTTCTACTTCCACTGGCGGTCTTCTCCAGACTCATTTACTTCTAAAAATGCTGCCATTTCTAGAGCATATGTTCTAAGAGCAAGAAAGTCGCCAAGGGGGCAAACAATAGAAGGCACTCTCTGTCACGGTCACATCAGTGCCAGCCCTCCCCTTGCACAACTCGAGAATGACTACCTCCCTACAATGGGCACACTCAATACCCCACATCCCTCACCCTGAGCCAAGTTTTAGCCCTGTTTATTCAAAAAGTAGTGCAAAGAGAGGAGGTCCTTTCTTCATGCTGGCCAGAAATGATTGATCCTCTACTCAATCCCTTTCATATCTAATTATATATTTTATAACACCAAATCATTCAAATTCAAAGCAAATATACTCCAAAGAGAGAACAACATAATGTGTAATTGTGGGGCTGTGGGTCCTGCAGAAATCTGGGAGAGCTCACACTCCAGCATGGCACATCCATTCCTAAGAAGGATGCAGCCCAGTCCTCTGAATAACTTTGAAGGTGCAGAATACTCTCAAGACACTCTAGGGATTCACTCAGGGTGGGGGAGCACCTGGGTGTCTCCATCAATTAAGCATTTGTCTTTGGTTCAGGTCATGATCTCGGGGTCTTGGGATTGAGCCCCGCACCAGGCCCTTTGCTCACCAGGGAACCTGCTTCTCTTGCCCCCTCTGTGTTTCCCCCACTTGTTCTCTCTGGTTCCAGCAAATAAACAGATAAAATCTTTTTAAAAAATTAAGAGAAAAGAAAATCACTCAGGGGTGTTTACACCATTCCTTCATTCACCCACGTAACCACAGTGTCTGAGCACCTGCTATGTACCAAGCACTGTGCCCCGTGCTGGGAATGCAGAGATGGCACAGACGTGACAGAGACAGAGTATGCAAGGGAGTAATGTAATCTCCCCTGACGTCACTGTGAAGATGAGAGATGACTACTGTGACAGAAAGTTTAAAAGGAGTGGAAAACGATCCTTCAGTAACACAGCCCATATGCTTACTGTCCCATTGCCATCCCACGCTCAGTGACACTCGCCCTGCAAAGAGCAATCTCCAAGTGGCAGACTGAAAATGAGACATGTCACATACAATTTGAACACAAAAGTGATGGTAACCACTTGCCAACTTCCAATAATAACTAATAGTAGTAGCAATTAGATCAGCTCCTAGGAGAATTGGTAGACAGCATAAGAATTTTGCCCTGGAAGCAAAGAACAAAAAGAATGCACATGCTTCATACGCGGGCACAAACTGGCATGCGACCACCACAGTTCCTTTTAAGATGAGTAGTTTAAGTTCAGAATGTCAAAATGGTCAGGCCTCAAGGTCAGGAGAAGTTCTGGAACCAGACTGCTCCCCTTCGCCACTGTGTCTCTACTGTGCCTTCAGCAAGTTGTTTAACCCCTCCCTCTCAGTGTTCTCAATTTAAATGCCCAAAGTAATAAAAATTCCTACTTCATAGGATTCATATGAGTAATTACATGTTAATATTTGCCAACTTCTTCAGTCAAGGCCTAGAACATTAGAGCACTCAATAAAATTTCTTGACATAGTTAGTGGAAAATAGGAATAATAATAATACATTGGTTTTCCTTGTAGAGCTATTATGTTTATCCAAATAGATAGAGTAAGATAAAATGAACTAAAGAGAGCAAATTAAGATATATCTATATTGTGGTTATATGTGTGTGTATGTGTGTGTGTGTGTGTGTGTGTGTGTGTAATTTCTTCTACCATTTTTCAGCATACAAGTCAGTGGTATTAATTTATACTCACATTGTTGTGCAACCATCCAGATTATTTCCAAAATGTTCTCATGACCCCAAATAGAAACCATGTAACCATTAAGCAATAACTCCCCATTCACACCCCTAGTCCCTGGTCACCTCTAACAGACTTTTTATTGCCATATATTTTCCTATTCCAGACATTTCAAGCAGTATTTGTCCTTTTGTTTCCAGCTTATTTCACTTAGCCTAATGTCTTCAGGATACATCCCTATTGTAGCATATAGCTCATCTTCATTTTTTTTATGGCTGAACAATATTACATTGTATGTGTATATGACAGTTTGTCCATTTCTAATGATGGATAGGGAGTTATTTCTACCTTTTGGTTATCTTGAATAACGTTACAGGAACATTGGGGCACAACTATGTGTTTGAGTCTGTTTTCAATTCCAGTGAGGCTCTGTCTATAATATTAGAATTATGGGATCATGTAATTTCATATTTACATTTAAAGGGACTGCCATACTTTACCTAAAGATTGCACCATTTTCTTCCCCAACAGCAATGTGTGAGGGTTCCAATTTCTCCATACCCTCACCAGGTCATGTTATGTGATGATGATGGTGGTAACGGTGGCAGTGGTGACAATCACAATTGCTATCTTAGAAAGTTTAAAGTTGTATCTCACTGCAGTTTTGATTCATATTTACCAAATGACTGATGACATTGAGCATTTTTTGTATGTTCTCTGGCCACTTAATGGTGCAATCCTTGATGTTGGAGAGGCTGTGGAGAAAGGGGAACCCTCTTACACTGTTGGCGGGAATGCAAGCTGGTGCAGCCACTTTGGAAAACAGTGTGGCAATTCCTTAAAAAATTAAAAATAGAGCTACCCTATGACCCTGCAATTGCACTACTGGGCATTTACCCCAAAGATACAGACGTAGGGAAAAGAAGGGCCATATGTACCCCAGTGTTCATTGCAGCAATGGCCACAATCGCCAAATTGTGAAAAGAGCCAAGTTGCCCTCCAACAGATGAATGGATAAAGAAGATATGGTCTATATATATAATGGAATATTATGCCTCCATCAGAAAGGATGAATACCCAATTTTTGTAGCAACGTAGATGGGACTGGAGGAGATTATGCTCAGTGAAATGAGCCAAGTAGAGAAAGTCAAGTATCACATGGTTTCACTTACTTGTGGAGCATAAGGAGTAATATAGAGGACAGTAGGAGAAGGAAAGGAAATGGGAAGTACGGTAAATTGGGGAGGGAGACAAAATATAAGAGACTTTGGACTCAGAAACAAACTGAAGGTTTTGGAGGGGAGAGAGTGGGGGGAGAGGCAAGCCTAGTGGTGGGTACTGAGGGCATGTATTTCATGGAGACAGGGTGTGGGGCATAAACAATGAATCTTGAAAAACTGAAAAAATTTAAAAAATATATTTAAAAAAAATTTTTTGAGAAATATCTAGCCAAGTCCTCTGCCCATGTTTTATTGAGAGGATTGGTTTTTTGTTGAGTTGTAGGAGTTCTTTATATACTTTGGATCTTCAACTCCTATCAGACATATGATTTGCAAATATTTTACCCCGTTCCATAGGCTGTCCTTCAGCTTTCTTGGTAATGTTCTCTGATGCACAAAAGATTTTAATATTGATGGAATTCCAATCTATCTATTTTTTGCTGCTGATGCCAGGATTGTGAAGATTTACCTGTTTGTTTCCTTGTAAGAGCTTTGGGTTTTAGCTGGACCTACATATAGTAAATTGTTTCTAAAATACACTGGGTAATTTTTAAGACTGAAGAATCACTGACCTCTACCTCTGAACCAGTAATACATTATATGCTAATTAGTTAAATTTAAATAAATAAATACAAATAACATATATCCTATATGTCTACAGTAGTTTTTCACCCAGTTCCCATCAGTGTGGCA
The DNA here is from genome assembly GCA_004023965.1 of Spilogale gracilis. Lineage (NCBI taxonomy): Eukaryota > Metazoa > Chordata > Mammalia > Carnivora > Mephitidae > Spilogale > Spilogale gracilis. Next base: position 66,160 of record PITA01008471.1, on the reverse strand, counting down.
GAGCATTCTCCTAGCACTGCATGTAGGTGTAGCTTCCATCCTCAAGGTCAGCCCATTTTGGCACCTGTAGTTCAACAGCTCTTTATGACACAGGTGCTTCTGCTCTCAAGAACCAGTGATAAGCTGACTTAGACCCTGAAGATGCATATTGCTAAGTGACATAAATCAAGCAGAGAAAGTCAATTATCATATGGTTTCACTTATTTTTGGAACATAAAGAATAGCATGGAGGACAATAGGAGAAGGAAGGGAAGAACAAGGGGTGGAATCAGAGGGGGAGACAAACCATGAGAGACTATGGACTCCAGGAAACAACCTGAGGGTTTTAGAGGGGAGGAGGATGGGGGAACAGGTGAGTCTGGTGAGGGGTCAGGAGGGCACGGATTGCATGGAGCACTGGGTGTTATACACAAACAATGAATCACGGAACACTACACCCAAAACTAACGATGGACTGTATGGGGACTAACACAATAAAAAATAAATAAATAAATGGAAGCAAGTACAAAAAAGAGAGAGAGAGAAAAAAAAAAACCTTTCAGCTAAAACGTGATTGATTTAAGGAAGGAAAAAAGTCCTAGAAATCCATAGCAGCTTTTAGTATTTATTTCCTCAACATAAAAATTTCCAAATGTATGCAAAAGCCCAGTAACTTCGTGATTCCCTCTGCCAACTAATCCTTCAGTTATTCTTTCAATTACTAAGGAATTCATCATTAAGGCCCATTTAAAGAGATCTCCCTCAGTGTATTTTACAATGTCCTGATATTAAAAATAATAATGAGAAATGTCCTGGGGAATTAAAATAGTCCACAAAATCAGGTACATTCACATTTGAAAAAATATTTCAGTTAATGTCAGGTGTCACACAACTATATTTTAAATGCTCTCTGTCTAAACCAAAGTAAATAATGTGCTCACAATGAGCGATTCCATTTTCTATGGTAATATTTCCTTAGTGACTGCATTGAAGTATTTAAAATTACACAGTGACTTTTAACTGTGAACAGCACTTAGCTCATTAACTTGCATTTTATAAGCTTTTGGAAGGTAATACCATCAATGTACCCACCACGCATTTTTATACCCAAATCCCACCATATTTCTTTCACATCATGGGTACACACAAAGCACTTGTTGAAAACTTATAGTTCCATACATAGCTACAGTTGGCACTTAGTAAATATTTGATGACTGAATGAAAAAGCATATTAAAATGAAAAATATGCTGTAGAAAACACATATGGAAAGAAGATTTAAAAACTCATTGAGAGTTTATTATATATTAATATTCCATGCATTAATACAATATATATACACAAACATGTAAAATCTGCAGAAATACATAGATAAAAATGCTGAAAATCTCTAGAAATGAAGATCACTGAAAAATTATAGATGAATATATAGAAGATAACTGGAAAAATCTGATGCCACTTGGATTAAAGTATGTCTGAGGTATGTAGTGACTTCATTGCATAGTGTTGTATTTATTGTATTGTTTGCTTGGATGTTTCTGAAGGAATGATAGGTAGGGTGAGTCAGAAGAAATCTTGCAGAACTGACCTAAATGCCTCCACTTCAGGGAATGAGATATGGAAGCAGAGTTGGTTTGAGGAAACCCGAACAAGTAAAGTTCAATTTTGAAACCCTGGCACCGGCCGTGAGTCCCCAAAGACATGGCCTCTTTCCAAAGACACGGCCTCTTTCCCGGATAGGATTATTTTTGAGGGCGTATTTTACAATACTTTGAAGATTTATACTTATTTTCCAATTCTCCACAACAGGTCTATATCTTGCCAGGTAAGTGGAGATAAATCCCTGACTGGTTTCTAATGGAAAAGAGCATACTGGGGGTGCCTAGGTGTCTCAGCTGATTGTCTGTCTTAAGGCTCTGGTCATGATTCCTGGGTCCTAGGATCTAGTCCCATGTTGGGCTCTCTGTTCAGTAGGGAACCTGTTGTTCCCTCTCCCTCTGTCTCTCTGCTTGTGTGCTTTCTCTCTCTCTCTCTCTCTCTCTCTCTCTCTCTCTCTCTCTCTCTCCATCAAATAAATAAATAAAATCTTTAAAAATAAAACAGAGCATACGGGTAAACATGTTTAGTTTAACTAGTTACACCAACAAAACATTCACTTAACACTACTACTATCATTTTTTTTAAAGATTTTTATTTATTTATTTGAAAGAGAGAAACACAGCTAGAGAGGGAAAACAAGCAGGGGGAATGAAAGAGGGAGAAGCAGGCTTCCCGCCGAGCAGGGAGCCCGATGCGGGGCTTGATCCCAGGTCTCCAGGATCATGACTTGAGCTGAAAGCCACCCAGGTGCCCCCTACTACTTAACCAACTGAGCCACCCAGGTGCCCCCTACTACATTCATTTTAATAAAAGGTTGGTTGTTTTCTGAAATGACAGGTATTTCCAGCTGTATATTCACGACATTTTGCAGAAACCTCTGGGACAAGTATGAGGTTCACTGGTTTGGCATTTCAGAGAAAGAAAGAAATCTTTATTCTTCCGTGACATGGGGTATCTGAGGCTTCATCTTCAGTCTATGAACTTTAGCCCTTCTTTAACGAATAAGTGTCGTTTAAAAATGACACAACTGTGTCTTCAACACCTTTAACAAGCTAACTATGTTTGAAGCAGGGTCTCGGGTTTCTACCAAGAAAATGAAGAGGAAGTTACAGACTGTGATGGGAATTTATATTAAATTGTATCCTTCCTGAACCGGTAACATACATGAAAAAATGAAAATAAGGAATAACAGCACCAGCCATTCATTACTTTAGAGACATATTTTAAAATATCCATAAAAGCCTATTCAGTTCAGAAACTACTCTCATTTTGACAATATTCTGTCCCTATGGACCTCATAATGGAAATAAATATTTGCAATGAAAGCTCACTTTGTACAATATGGGACAATTTGATTTTTTAAATAGCCTGTCTTTATGTCACCTCTGCCTTGTCTCGGTGAGTGACCGGGATTACATTGTATATACAGTCCATACTTGAATAATGAAATTTTCTATCAGTGTTCTTTAAAATCTTGGCATGAGCTGCAACTACAAAATAATTGTGTGCAGGGCAAGTGATCTTTAAAATCATTTTGCAAGGCTGTTCTGCTCTCAGCTGAACCTTTTCACTTTTGATTAATACGCTTTCCTGTTTTCTGGTTCAGAACACTGCTTCCAACAGCTACAAATTCAGTTTATGGAGTGCCTTTGACCTGAACTCCACTGGATAAAAGTAAGTGTCAATCCAATGAAATCCAAAGATCTGTGTCTTCAGCATCTTCAGGTTACCATGGGCAATGCAGGGGCTCTGTAAAGTTACATTTTTTGTGTGCACAAAGTGCCAATAAAGAGAGTTAAAATAACATTTTAAAATCTATTTGATTTCTTCTAATCTAGTCCATCAGACGGTTTTGGATGAAGTACGTATGATGACAAGAGCTCAAGACTTCACTCCAAGTTCTTCATGAAACAAAACAAAAGGCAAATTCATTCTAGAGACCTATGGATTTATACTCATTTGTGCAACCCTCTGCAGTCATTACTCAGATTTTAGTAATAGCAAAAAAACACGTGTCTCTTCTCTCATTCACTCCCCTCCTTAACCTCGACTTGCCACGTTCTGTGTAAGAATTAAAAGCATAATTAAAGCTGAAGGCTCTGGTTCATCAAAGACAATCATTGATGTTGAAAATCACTTTGGTCTCATATTCGATGAGCACCTACAACAAGACGTGAAGTTAGAAAGAACGAGGAGCAAAATATTTTATTTCTTTGCACTTGCTACTTAGACTCAACTCCCTCACTTCTTCCCCTACACACCCCACTGTCCCCTGCCCTGCACGCGTTAACAATGCACGGTTCAAACAATTCTTTCTAGAAGCGGAGGTAAGGAAAGCAATAGGAAAGATAGGGGTGGACAGGCTGTGGAGAACAATGGAGAATGGTATTCCAGAAAGATGCATTGCAGCAGGGGGACACCTGGCTGGCGCAGTCAGTGGAGCCTCTGACTCCTGGTTGCGCTGCATCAGGCTCTCCACTCAGCACAGACTCTGCCTGGGATTCTTACTGTCTTGTTCTCCCTCCCCATCCACCCCTCCCCCAACTAGGCACACACGCACACACATGTGCTCTCTCTCTCAAAAAATTATTAAAATCCTGTTAAAATAATAAAAAATCATAAATAAAATAAAATCTTTAAAAAAAAATATGCTCTGTGGGATTTCAATTCTTCAGAAATACCAAATAATATGAGTCCAGTCCATGATACAAGTGGAACAGTTTTTCCAAAATCATGAAGAGTCTCAACATTTGTGATAACTAACAAAGCCAGAAGAGAATGATGCTGAAGTAAAACATAGAGATTAAGGACAGGGCCTTAGCCCTGGGTTTGAAAGTTGACCCTCCACGTTACTGGCTCTGTTTCCTTGGACAAGTCACTGAAACTCTCTCTTGTGACCACCAAACTTACTTCAAAGACGAAGGAATTGAAGTTTAAAAGCTTAAGTCCAGGCTAGCATGAGCGGTAACCAAGATGTGAACTCAAGAATACTTAAATACAACCTCTGTGTTCTTTTTCATTATTATGCCATTATCACCTGTCCATGATTACAGAGCATCTTCTTCCCACACATAAAGCCTTCTGTCCAGCATCTCATGCATGTCAAATGCTGAGTAAATGTTGTTTATAAAAACTATGTTCAATGACCTTGGCTAGGCGGGGCAGTCTCGTTTGAGAAGTAGAACAGCAGGAGATGAGAAGAAAAGGTTGGCACTGGTTAATGTGGACAGACCTCCTTGTGCAAAATTTGAAAGATTAATTAGCCTGATGTAATGATTTTTGAAAACTTTTAGCCAAGCTGCCATAAATATGTCTAAGATTGTGCCTTCTCTGTGTTTATATAATTTTGCTGGAAAGATGAGCAATTATTGTTCTTGTACATAGACTGTATTTAGGTGCAAATGAGGTTTCCATGATTTTGCAAGTGTCCGAGATAATCACTGTTTTGGTGTGAACACAGGACTAAGACGCAGACACACGCCTTGGCAGCTGCAGCCAGAGGGCGAGGGACAAGGAAAATCTCCCAGGGCAGACTTGTCACAGCAGGGGCTGGACCCCAGATAATAAAAGATGCACAGAGCACTCGACAGACCAGGATTCAAATCACATTATGTTAAATTAGAGGCTTCCTGTAAATAAGCAGGCTTTTCCTTGAGAAGGAGATGAGGTTTATATGAGACTGAAATCTAGTTTCTTCTTTATGGCTCTAGGTTGTCACAAAGCCTTGGTCAATGACATCCCTAAATTCCACCAAGAGTATAAATACCACAACCTATGACAACTTACACTTTGTAGTTTACTTTATTGTGTGCTGTTCTTGGGAATACATCAGCCACTTGATGTCACTGCTGGAAGGACAACAAATTATCAGGAGTATATCCCAGTATTTTTGAAATAAAAATTGATCATCTATTTCACAATGAAGACTTAAGTGGGAGACAACCTTGTTAAACAGAAAAGGATGGAGAAACTCAAGGGGACCAATCAGTAACTGCATTCAATTGAGTCACTTAAGTATCCTTTACCATGCCTTGGTTTCTCCTTAAATAGTACCTATGATGCCTAGAAAAATTACCAGATTAGTTTTTATCCATGTTACCTCCACTATTAAAATTATAAGAGAGTTCATTAATAATTGTCATGATATAAAAGAATGGCACACCCACGATACTTGTCAATTAATTTTAACTCTACCGTCAAATGAACGCTGGTTGACTGAAAGATAAGGGGCTTCTTACGAAGCTGAAGGAGGTTTTAAGAACTGTGCAAAATTCAAAGTGCTCACCATCTTGATGCAAAAAGCACAAAGAAAGTGATGACATTTACGTAATTCTAGATTGCGATGATTTGTTTCAGATATATGAGTTTAAAGTTGTGGGTATTTTTAGATAACTGAATGAGTAAGTCAACCAGAGCAGGATAAAAGAATGCAGTGAATTGCACTGCTATTATTTATGATAGTTTTGCGATGAGACCCCCCCTTTTTTTTGGGATCATCTATAAAATGTAGACAAATGTTGACATTGGGAATCTGCTTGTATTTTATTTTGACAGCATTTTGTCATCTCTAGTTTAATAGGTGTAGGAAATCTCCTGAGACTTACTGATTCTGAATGCAGTAGTATGAAAAAACTCATTTGCAAGGGAAATATTTGACACAGTGAATCAGGTAGCATTTATGCAAAATTCAAAAAACTAAATTGTGTCTACTGTAGTCTGTTATAAATATTTATGATACTAATTACAGAAATTTGTCCTAGTTTTCTGGGGAATAGGCTAACCAAATCTCATTAGAAAAACAAAATTCAGTAGGCAGAATCTTATTACATCTATAAACTAAGACTGGGATAGTATTTGAAAATCTTACCTTAAATATTCTCGTATACATTATCTCAGAGTATTAACTGAAAGAAGTATTAAATGCATGGAAGCAGATGTAAACACTCATTCCAAATATTTTAGAATGCCAACTCTGTCATTTCAATGATCCCTGACCAAGGCACAGACATTGAACATGAAATATAAAACATGCCTCTGTTTTATATTAAATGATCCTAGAGGGGCGCCTGGGTGGCTCAGTTGGTTAAGCGACTGCCTTCAGCTCAGGTCATGATCCCAGAGATCTGGGATCGAGCCCCACATCGGGCTCCCTGCTCGGCGGGAAGCCTGCTTCTCCCTCTTTCACTCCCCCTGCTTGTGTTCCCTCTCTGGCTGTGTTTCTCTCTGTCAAATAAATAAAATCTTTAAAAAAAAAAAAATCCTAGAAATGTTGCCAGTGTATTTCTTCCTCCAATTAATCAGTTTAGCGTCATGTCAATATTTAAAGAAAATGGTAAAGTTTTTTTTTGAAAATAGATCTCTTGGGGTTTAAACAACATCATCGAAAACTAAAAAGACCACATATCAAATGGGGGGAAAATGTGCAAATCTTCTCTTTGATAAGGGACTTGTATCAGAACTCATAAAGAACTCACAACTCAGTAAGAGAAAAGGCAATTCCCACCATTTAAAAATGGGAAAAATAAAATAGTGTAATTAAAAAAATAAATAAAAATAAAACATGAAAAAATTAAAAAAAAAATAAAGAGCCACCCAGTTCTAGGAAAAAAAAAATGATGTGTGATTCTCTATTCCAAAAATAAAAGTATAAAAAGGAAAGAAAAAAAGAAAAAAAAAAGGAGAAGACAATTCCCAACATTTAAAAATGGGAAAAGGTTTGCATAGAAATTTCTCCAAAAAAATAGTGAGGCAGTTTCTCTAAGGGCCAGTTATAGAATTAGCACTTGACTAGTAATTTCACTTCTAGATTTGTACCCTAAATAAAAAGATATGTTCACACAAAAACACTATAAAAGTATTCAGAGTAGCATTATTCATTCATTATTATTCATTACTATGAATATCTCCCGAAGCAGAAACACACCAAAGTCCCATCAACAGATGAATGGATAAGCAGTCATACAATAAACAGTATCCATCAATACAAAGAACTGAAGTACTGAGATATTCTGGAACATTGATAAACCTCAAAACATCATACTGAGTGAACAAAAAGCCAGTCACTAAGGGCCACATATTATATGACTCAATCAGTATAAGCTGATAGAACAGCAAGAATGGGCAACTCCATAGAGACAGAAAGGCTAGACAGAGAGATGAATGGAGGATGATGCCAACTGAAAACCTATGACTTATGCACTTTAAACAGGAGAACTTTATGGTATCTAAATTTTGTATCTCAATAAAGCTGCTAAAAATATGTATCTTGATTTTTCTTTTTGTATAATCCTGGGTTACTCTTGGTTACTTAATTTTTTGTTTCTTGTGTTTTTCTTATTTTCTTATACACTTTCATTTTTCATATGCAACTAATCCACCCAAAACCTACTGTTGGATGTAAACTCACTTATTGACACCTAAAGGAAAAATATCAAAAAAGAAAAAATATATCTATAGGAAAATCTCAGTAAGAATATCAGTTTGGGTATTCCATGTTAGCCTAAGAAATAACACTTTTCTATATTTATATTAAACTTGTGGACTTTTTTGTATGTATCATGCCTGAAGGTTATAGATGTGTGTGATTTAGGCAAGAATATTAAACTAAAATTGTAGATTTCAGCTACTGAAACAGAGTAGCTATTAAAGGTTGACGCTCTGTTGAGTTATAGTTTAGAAGCTAGTAACGGTAAGGACAGGACCCTAGGGCATCTCAAAAACCTCTTCAATAAAATCCATCTTCTGAAATCATAAAAAGGACAAAAGAAGAAAAAAGAGAGTAAAGTGTAAATGGGTACAAATCACAACAGAAATACATTTCAGGTATTCTTCTTTGGAAAGAAAGTACAGAGTTAAGAAGAGGAAGAGGGAGGAGGATGAGGAGGAGAAGGAGAGAGAGGAGAAGGAAGAGGAGGAAGGGGAGGACAAGAGGAAAGAGGGTGAGGAGGAGAGGGAAGAAAGAGAAGAGGAGAAGGAATGGAACCAATCAAAGCATTAGATGGTTGAAATTCCTAAATGCCTTGTGGGGAAAAGTAATTTGGGATTTTTTTTTCCCCATAAATAAAAGACTGCTGAAGACAAAAACAAAAATACTGCTTTTACATTAGTCACAAGATGCATAAGTAGTAGAAGGCATAGGTTAAAAACACAGTCATTGAAATCAGGCCACCTCTGTTCAATTCTACATCCCTTAATAACAGGAATTTAATGGAGTTATTTAATTTCTCTTTTCCTGGGTTTCCACCTGTGAATATCATAGTGATATTAGATAGGACTCTATTACTAGCTTGCAATGTTACCATAGGAAAACCATGCAAACTCACTGACCTATGAGGGAGTAAGTAGAGGGATGCCCAAGATTCCTTTCGGTTCTCAAGTTATAGGACATCTGCTTTGTTTTTAAATTAAAGTCTAGTCATAACAGTTTCATCTACAATCTTACTTGGAACTGGTCAATATTAAACATCTGAATTCAAATGCTGTTCTCAGAGTTGCAGTGACTGAGCAAGCCTCAATAGACCACCAAAGAGGAAAATGTCCATTAGAAAGATCCAGAGAAACCTCATCTATCTGGAATGGCCTATTCATAAATCAAATAGAGGACACTATTAAGAGGATGGAAGGGGGTACAGCGGCCATTTTCTAACATGCACACATTTTCGTCCAGGTCTTTAATCAAAGACAACCTGGGTGCTGCTGTAGGGGGATTGTACAGAAGTTCTAATCAGTTGGGTTTAAGTAAGAGAGGCTGTTCTGGTGGGCCTGACATAATCAGTGGAGACCCTTAAAAGACTTTGGCATTCCCCTGAATGCACTCCAACCACTGGTCTAAAATTTGTTTTCCTTTTGCAGGCTATACCTTTCCTGAATCTTCAGCCAATGCGCAAAGGAGTTTCAGTCTGCTCGCAATCTTCTCTTCTTGAATTTCTGCCCTGTGGATTTCAAGCTCACTTCATTAGTTCCAACAATCATGTGCACCAGTTTGTTGCAGCTCCTCTGTCTCTATCTCTCTGTCTTTCCTTCTCTGAGCATAGATACAAAGACAAAAATATACTAAATGATTTCTTTTCTTTTTTTCTTTTTTTTGCCTATACAAGGCATTTCTAAGAGGTCTGCAAAGTGCTCCTTTCTCCCTCCATTAGCCAGTTTCTTAACTGATCTGTTCATGGCAAACATTTTCTTCATGGCCTTACAAAGCCCTGGACTTAGTCTTTTATAGCATCCAAGCTAATGAAATTCTTTTTTTTTCTTTTTTTTTTTTTTAAGATTTTATTTATTTATTTGGCAGAGAGAAACACAGCGAGAGAGGGAATACAAGCAGAGGGAGTGAGAGAGGGAGAAGCAGGCTTCTCACCGAGCAGGGAGCCCGATGTGGGACTCGATGCCGGGTCTCCGGGACCATGACCTGAGCCAAAGGCAGTCGCTTAACCAACTGAGCCACCCAGGCGCCCCAAAGCTAACAAAATTCTAATTGAGACAATAGTAAGAGAAGATATACTAATAAAAAAAGACCAAGAAAACCTATACACTAACAAAGTAAAAGCCAACAGATACAAATTCAAATCTCCTTATAAATCTGAATTTCCTCCCGCAGCTACATATCCTTGGCCTTCACATGTACGGTCAGTGTTCTCAGGGCAGCTGTGAGCAGTGGGAAGTAGAGACGTTATCCAAGTCTACCTCATTGTACTGCACTCCTCCCTACTGTGTTTGCAGATAGCAGGATTTTATTTGCTTGGTTTGTTTTTGTTTTCTGTTTGTTTTTTTCCACAGACTGAAGGTTTGTGGCAAACCCTGCATCAAGCAAGTCTGTTAACACAATTTTTGAAACAATATCTCCCTACTTTTTATCACATTCTGGTAATTTTCGCAATATTCCAAATTTCCCACCATTATATTTGCTATGTGAGCAACGATCTTTGATGCTACTCTTGTAATTGTTTTGGAGCTCCATAAATCATGCCCACACAAGATGGACATCTTAAGTGGTAACCGTGTGCTCTGAATGTCCGTGGACTGGCTGTTCCCCCATTTCTCTCCCTCTTCTCAGGCCTCCACATTCCCTGAGACACAACAATATTCAAATCAGTCCACTTAGTCATCTGACAATGGCCTCTAAGTTCACATGTAAGGGAGTGACAAGTCTCTTGCTTTAAACCAAAAGCTAGAAATCATTAAGTTTTGGTGAGGATGGCACTTCAAAAGCTGGGACAGGCTGAAATCAAGACCTCTCTCATGCTGAACAGCCAAGTCAGGAAGGCAAAGTAAAGGTTCTTGAAGGAAATTAAAGGTGCTGCTCCAGTAAACACATGAATGATAAGAAAGTTATAAAAAGCCTATTGCTGATATGGAGAAAGTTCCAGTCGTCTGGATAGAAGATCAAACCAGTCATACCAATCTCCCTAAAATAACTCATGAAGGTGGCTGCATTAAACAACACATCTTCAATCTCAATGAAAGGTCTTACACTGGAAGAAAATACCATCTAACAATTTTATAGTTAGGGCGAAGTCAATGCTTGGCTTCAAAGTTTCAGAAGACAGGCTGACTCTCTTGTTCCAGGCTAATGAAGCTGGTGGCTTGAAGTTGAAGCTAGTGTTCATTTACCACTTCAAAACTAATACAAACTTTAAGAACTAAGCTAAAACCACCTTGTCTGAGCTCTATAAATGGAACAACAAAGCCTGGATGACAGCACATCTATTTAGAACATGGTTTACTGAATATTTTAAGGCCACTCTTGAGAACTGCTGTTCAGGAAAAACAAAATCCTTTTCAAACTATTACTGCTCACTGACAATGGACCCAATAACTCTGATGGAGGTGGAGAACAAAATTAATGTTGTTTCCATGCCTGCTAACATGACATCCATTCTGCAACCCATGACTCAGAGAGTAATTTCAACTTTTGAGGCTTATTATTTAAGAAATACATTTTGTAAAAGTTATAGTGCCACAGAGAGTGGTTCCTCTGATGGATCTGGGCAGAGTAAATTGAACATCTTCTGGAAAGGATTCACCACTCTAGATGCCATTAAGTCTGTAAGTCATGGAGGTCAAAATATCAAAAATTCACAGGAGTTTGGAAGAAGTTGAGTCCAACACTCAGGGATGACACTGAGGGGTTGAAGACTTCAGTGGAGGAAGTCACTGCAAACGTGGTGGAAAAATGAAGAGAAGAATGAGAAATGGAGTCTGGAGATGTGTCTGAACTTCTGCAATCTCATGATCAAAGTGGAACAAATGAAGAGTTGCTTTTTACAGATGAACAAAGCAAGTGGTTTCTTGAGCTGGTTAAGATGCTGTGGAAACTGTTGAAATGACAGCAAAGATTTTAGAATATTTCATTAGCTTAGTTGGTAAAGCAGTAACAGGGTTTGAGAGGATTGACTACACTTTTGAAAGAAGTCCAACTGTGGGCAAAATGCTATCAAATATCATGGCATGATACAGAGAAATCATTTGTAAAAGCTAGAGTCAATTCATGCAGCAAACGTCACTGATGGCTTATTTTAGGAAGAGGAACAGCCACCCCAACCTTCAGCAACTACCACCCTGATGGGTCAGCAGCCACCACCATCCTTCTGTAAAGAACGCCTTAGGATTGTGATAAGGATTGCACTGAATCTGTAGAATACTTTGGGTCGTATGGACATCTCAGCAATATTAAGTATCCCAATCCATAAACAAGGGATGTCCTTCCACCTAGTGTATCTTTAATTTTTTGATCAGTATTTTATAGTTTTCAAGATACAGATGTCTTATCTTCTTAGTTAAGTTTATTCCTAAGCATTTTATTCTTTTTGATTCTGTTATAAATGAGTAAGAATATAAAAGCCATAAACCAGAAAAGAAGAAATAAAATTGTTTCTGTTTGCAGATGACATGATCTTACTCTCTCAAAACACTTAAGATCCTGCACACACACACACACACACACACACACACACACACACACACCACTGATTAGAACTTGTAAACAAATTGAGTAAAATTGCAGGATATAAAATGAGCTTTATTTCTACACAGTACCAGTGAGCTATTCAAAAAAGGAAACTAAGAAAATAATCTCTTTCACTTTTAAGTGTCTATATTAATTTCTTTAGAGCACATGGAAGAGTTTCTAATGAAGAACGTTCTGGAAAATAATGGATTCTGAAACTCTTAAACTGCCTGTAGAAAAATGTTGTTTTGTTTTTAAGCAGAAGAAAGAAGTACTATCTCTTCACCTAGAAAAGCATTATGGAATCCAAAACTTATGGGAGTCAGGATTGTGTTTAGAGAGGAGCTACAAAGATGATTCACATTTGGAATATAGGAGTTGTTCCAGAGGTTAAAGGGATAGAGATTGTTAAGCCTTGAGGCAGATGGCTTACTGAGAGTCCTCAAATATATGAAGGGTTTTTATGCAGAGGACGGTGACCTCCTGTTTTCCTTATTGTTTTTTCTGAAAACAGGACCAAAGAAAATAGACTTATGCTGAGTGAGCCAGATTAAAAATAAATAAAACTGTCCTGGTAGTGAGTACTGTTAGTCACTGAAATTCAGGCTACAGACTCTCCTTCTCAGTAGGCTGATGAAAAGTAAATGGTTTTGGTTCAACCTACAGATAAGGAATGAAAGTTGATCTCTGATGGCTTTTATCAAGGTTCATTAATAGAAAACAGGAGCTTCAATGAACTTTTGAAGAAATCACGTATCTCTTCAAAATAGCTTGTAAACTGAATTTCAGGAATAAGTGACATGTATCTCATGGCTATAAAGGGGCTTTTTTTTTTTCCTATATTGTAATGAATGAAGCTGAAATCTCTGAACTCTGATTTGCTACAGATTTAAGTTAGGAAAACTCTGAAAATGATTACTAAACTAAAAGATATACTTAAAGGAAGAAGTGTGCAAATTCTGCCTTACATATTATGGAAAGCATTCACATTTCTATAGAATTTTTTCTAGGGAATTATTTCAAGCATTTTCTATGTTTGCATCTAACAGATCATCACAAATAAAATAAAAGGTGTTAAAAAATCCAATAATTGCACAGATTAAAAAGAAGACACATAATCCTTGTCCTTGAGAATTCAAAACCCAAGAGTGAGTCAGATTAGCAAATACTTCACTGCAAACTGATTAAAAAAAGAATGTGATTCTAGAAATACATCAAGAGCTGTTGTTACATAAAAGATGGAGTTAACAGACTCTGGGAAAACACTCGGACTGGGTTTTAAAGAATGAGCAAGAATTTTCAAATACATTAGGGAGTGGGTACGCTAGGCAGGGAAAACTATGAAGGCATGGAGGAGAGACAGAAGTTGGTATGAAAAGTTCAGCACTCCAGGAAGGTAGTGATCAAATAAGGGGAACAGAATCTCATTAGAACCAGAATATAAAAATACCAGGTGAAGTGTTTGGACTTTATATTGTATAAGCTCAGTGAAAATTCATGTGCAAAGGAGTTTCCTTGGCCTCAACCCTGGAGTTGAGAAGATGATTCTAGGTGAAAAACGGCAGGTTTTTCAAGGATGAGACTCTACGAACGAAATTACCTGGCATTGTGGAACCAGTAAAAGTTACCATGTATCTCAGTAGGTCCTGTGTAACCTAACGAACCTTTCCAGAATATTTGTAAGAAAGGGCAGTGACATCAACTCTTTTTATCCACCAATGGCGTCCGAAAATGCTCAAGACAATAATGCCAACTGTTCTGCTAGAATGGAGAAGAAAACTGTCCCACCTACAAAAATCTACACTTGCCGCACAGCATACTGGAAAATGGCGGCATATTTTTTTCAATCCCAAAGAAAGGGGAAATGTACTTGGGCAGAAAAAGTAAGGGTGCTTAGTTGACATGCACAGCTGCCTTACAGATTGTCATCCGCTTGACAAGATGCAGCAGAATGACATTCCACACATGAATATTTCATAGCAAAACCGTGACTCTTACCAATAAATGGGGTGGGAAGCTGGCAGGGAAGGCAGTGAGAGATGTTTACAGTCATGTTGCCACTGGATAAATACCCTCCGGCCAAAGGCTAACTTTGAGTGACAAAACCCTTCACAGGAAATATTTGCAACATAAGTTCCTGATTTTCAAATTATCATTAAGCATTTTTCTTTAACTTTTTTTTTTAAGATTTTATTTATTTGACAGAGAGAAACACAGGCAGAGAGGGAACACAAGAAGGGGCAGCGAGAGAGGGAGAAGCAGGCTTCCCGCCAAGCAGGGAGCCTGATGCAGGACTCGATCCCGGGTCTCCAGGATCATGACCTGAGTCGAAGGCAGTCGCTTAACCAACTGAGCCACCCAGGTGCCCCGTCTTTAACTTTTAAAGAGTGATGCAGAAAACTGTGAGAGAAAATTTGAATGGTTTTCCAGTGCTTATGTCATAAAAGAAACAAAATCCTGCAAATTTTAAGTTATTTCAATTTTATGGATTTAGGAAACAATAAGTCTCAGGACTGAAGATCACTAACCTGCTACACTGTGCACACAATAGTTACTAGGGAAAGACCAGGAAGAAATAATTATAGGGACATGTTTGAGGGTGGGTAAACTTTCAATCATCTGCCTTATAGGGTAGATGTGATGACTCTTCTTGGAGCCATACTTAACTGTTTAAAATAGTGCAATAAAAAAATCTTGTAAAACCCCTTCTGTAATGAATTAAAAAAAAAAACTCTGATAAATCAGCCAAGTTAAAGAGAGAGAAGCGGCCAGTTTAGGCAGGTCTTCGTATTAATCCCAGAGGAAATCCACCTTAAAAGAAAAAGTCTACACTGTCCCACCTGAATTGCAGGATGAGGTATTCTCTAAATTTCTACCTCTTCATTGCAGTTTTATCATTTATTCAAGAATTATGATTTTCCAAAATACTGTGAATTTATTCTTATGCCTAAATAAAAAGTTGTTTATTTTTTATCTGACTCTATGTATTGGATACTAGAAAATACTCTGATATTCTAGTATTTATTGTGAGAAAGATATGGAAACAGTAGGAAAATGTGATTCTCAAGCAGGGCAGAAAAACACATGATTCTAAAGTTATTATTATGTATCTACATCTAATACCTTATATTTTAATTTTTACTGTGATCACTACCACAATAAATCCATAACATTAAAACAAAATGCATGCACATACTTAAACTCACTATTTTTTAACTCTTTTTTGATTTGAAAGCATGAAATACCTATTTAGCCAAAAAGTGTACTTTCTTCAAATTATCATTCTGATACACTGAGGGATTTTGTTGTTGTAAATTTTCTGAAAAATTATCTTAATTCACCAATTTTCTAGGTTATGGGTACAATGAATTGATATGTGGCATATATATATTCCTCAGATAAAGAAAAAAAATCATTTTCAAAAGTATCATACAAAATAAAGTTTATTTCCTTCTCTGATTATTACTCAGTACATGAAAACACACTTCTTTTGAGTGCAATACTGTCTAAAATGCTAATGCCTGCACTTGGAGGTAGGAAGCACAGCAAAAAAAAAATCAAATTTTTCCCTTTCAAATTGTAAATATCCTTTATTTCATTATGTGGCTGTCAGTTCCCTATTGATCCAAACTTATTTTTAAACACATTTACTTGTGTATATAGATAAAGAGTTTCAGTCATTAATAAAATGTGTCATATTACAGTTAAGACCAGAGGATGCCTTCCTTTGGCAAAATATCCACAGTTTTAAGAAAAAAGGACGTTATGATTGTAAAAACATTGCTCATTGTTAAAATTCAGAAGTGGAATTTAGTTCCCAATAAAAAGACTTAAAACTAGGTCCTGTGTAGTTAGGCTATTCATTATAAACTGTTTAACAGTTAAGAAATATCTGGCTTGTATGCACTGAACTTAGGATTTATGGAGCTTGGACATACATATACACACAGAGATACATATATAAACAATGGAATATTATGCAGCCACAAAAAGTTGAGATCTTGCCACCTGCAATACAGATGCACCTTGAGGTATTATGCTAAGTTCATTAAGACTGAGAAAGACAAACTCCTTCTCATTTCACTCATTTGCACAATCCTAAAAAAACCCCAAATGAATCAAGAATCAAAAAGCAAAATCAGACATATAATTACAGAGAACAAACCAGCGGTTGTCACAAGGAAGGCCATTGGGGAGTGGGAAAAACGTGTCAAGGGCAATAGGAGCTACAGACTTCCATATGTGGAGGTCATGGGAATAAAAGACACGGGAATATTGTAATAGTGTGATATCATGATATCGTAATAGTGTTTGAGGATAATAGATGGCAGCTGCTCTTGCAGTGAGCACGGCATCATATGTACAGGCGATGAATCACTCGACTGTACTCCTGGAACTAATGTAACAGTGTGTGTCAACTTTATCCAAAAAAAATTAAAAAGAATATTCTTTTAATGAATTAAATTATTCTGAACTCAAGTTCCAGATTGACTACTCCTGCCTGGTACTGTTCACCCTCAATACCCATTTCTACATCCATCATCCCCAACTGTGAGTCCATGGTCTGGTTCATTGGTAAATGGCGACACGTTTCCTGTCTACAAACCTCACTCTGGTAGGGTCCTCATAAAGATGGTACCACTCATCAGTCTTATTAGTGAAGATAATTCATCAAGTGGAATCTTAGGTTTCACAGTTGTGTCCATGAGGTCCTCATTTGTAAGAGCAGAAAACCAGTGAATTGGCTTTTGCATCTTGGTGAAGCAAACTGAGTATAAACTTAAAAATATGTAAGAATTCCAATCAAAAATACATAATAATAGATCTAGATGGACATCAGTTGGTTAAAACTCAAGCTCCTAGGGGCGCCTGGGTGGCTCAGTTGGTTAAGCGACTGCCTTCAGCTCAGGTCATGATCCTGGAGACCCGGGATCGAGCCCCACATCGGGCTGCCTGCTCGGCGGGAAGCCTGCTTCTCCCTCTCTCACTCCCCCTGCTTGTGTTCCCTCTCTGGCTGTGTTTCCCTCGGTCAAATAAATAAAAATCTTAAAAAAAAAAAAACCAAAAAAAACCAAAAAAAACCTCAAGCTCCTAATATGTCAACCACGTTACATATCCATGTTTTGTTGTCGTCTTTTCTTCCTCTACCCTGCTGAACACAACAAGCCTCTCAGTCAGAGAACAGAGTGATAACCGGCTCTCCAAAACTACTGTCTGAAAATGGAGATTAGCTGAGAAAAGGAAAATATCCTGATTATTTCGTGTTTGAACCATCAGTATTTATAAAATCATTTAATGTGCTCCAGAAAATCAAATATTGACCATATTCAATTCATTATAGTTGGGGGTCGGGGGAAGCAGTGGTGGATATCCATCAAACCTAGTCCCCAACTGTGATTAAAAGTCCCTTTTCATTTCCATCACTAACTCTCTCACTATGCCTAGGAATATAGGCTATGCAAAACAGACAGTGCCAAGACATGGCATGCCCACCCCAAACAACTTTTCACAGAAGGATGTCACTCAAGAAAGAGAATCTTCATTTACTCTTTCCAAAGCCCTAACTAAATGTTATGAGACTCCAATTTCACGGGATTCTCATTTCTACTGAAGGTCTAAGTATCTCTGACATCTTTATAGCTTTACTCTTTGCTAGGGACAATATTAGAGAGATATTTCATATACGTTATCTGAGGTTTGCTGCCATTTTGTCCTTGTCAATTCTATGTCTCATATCTTCTTGATTTTCTGACTGGAAAATTCAATTTCAGTATCAGTGCTCTTTGAAAAATGAGGTTTTCTTTTACTGATCCTCTATGGGGCCACTGTGGAAGAGCCAAACAATTTTTCTGGCTAATTTTTATAATTTTGGGCTACTTGGGGGTGTGATTATATTTGTTTTTTAAAAATAAATAAATGCCTAGAGACTTCTGGTATGAATATGGCTATCTATATCAACTCCTTGCCCCCATACTTGTTCCTCCTATAAATTACATAAAGACAATAAAGATCACTTCTAAACACCTCATATTCAATAAGAGTAGAAGAGGGATATACTATTTACATAACGAATATATGTGTACTGACTGTAGGTTAATGGGATTTGGCAGAAGTTGCGTAAGAGGAAGGAAAGAGATAGTAGAAAGAGGCCCAGCAGTGGCAGTTCTTTGAAGACAGGAAAATACATGCCCTGAAAGAGAGGCATTCATTCACTAAGTGCTAAAGTTATATACCTTGTATGCAGGCCAGCAACAGAAACTTCCTAGGCAAGGTTTAGAAATACATTACATATCAAAATCTATGCATGGCCAACATGAATGCACATCTCATACACACACACACACACACACACACACACACACACAAATGCAGTGTACATTTCATGTATATGTTTGCTATATTCCAAATATATGGAACACTGTCTGCCATGTTGGAAATGTTTGTTGAGTGAATACATGATTTGTGTAAAAAAATTTGGCAAAAACTACTTAGTAGAAAAAAAACAGAAATGGCTTTTAAATATATTTAACAATGTTTAATCCCCAATCATAGTAAAATAAATTATTCCATTTTAATCTGTTAAGTTGGAAAAAATCCAAATGCTTGATAAAACTTCCTATTGGTAAAGCTATGAAGAAAGTTATCATATATCACTGATGGTCATGTAATTCGTATAGAGTTTATGGAGGAAAAGCTATCAAAAGTATAAAGCTAATTTTGACATAACAATTCTAACCTGGGTAGTGTCCTGGAGACCTGCCCATGTGCCTAATGAAGTAGGTATAAGGTAATTCTCTACAAATTATTAAAAGTAAAATAATGAAAAGAAATCAAATTCCCATTGATAGAGATGAGAACTATTTAAATTACTTATGGAACATCCTCTCAACAGGAATATGATATAGCTACAAAGAATGAGAGAATTTTCCATATGATTTCCAGGATACATAATTAAAAGAAGTATAAGTCACAACAGTAATTATATTATCCTATCTTTTTTGTTTTAAAAGAGATAGAAAATAAGGATATTTGTTAGTACTTATTTGTAGACTCACAAAAACTCTGGAAGCACTAAGACAAGAATCTGAGGATACCTGTTCTCTATTTGAGTGATGGAAATGGCAATAAGAGAGAAACAAGATGTGGAAAAGAGACTAGTAGACAAAAGTTCACTGCCTCAAAATTTTGGAAGCTTGTCAATAAATTTCCTATGAAAAACTTTAAATTTAAGAAAGAAATTATAAAATGTAAGGCCAGAAAGTAAAATAAAGTACTGATATCCAGATTCATTATCAAATGACACTGAGATTTATAGCAATAGAGAAACTCGTTAGTCTAATCATTCAACAAATGAGTATTGAGTTACTTCCGCTGTTCAAGATGATGGAGAAAATGTGATTAACTGATCAGGGATAGGCAGGGTGGCTAGTCTCCAGAAACTTAGGTCAGTAAAATAAAAATAGACCCTCTACATTTAAAAAGAAAACTTAAAATCATAATGGTATCAGATAGTATTGTTATTAAGTAACAGGATAGATACTTTACAGACTGTGGCTTGAGAGGGTTTTGTCTTGTTTCATTTATGTTTGTTTTTACGATCTGGAAAAGCCTCTGGATAGACACTGAAGAAGATCACTTTTGAACTATGACCTGACAAAAACAAGTCAGGCATGCACATTTCAGAAGGACAAGCCTTCCCGTTAGAGAACAGCGAAGCAAAAGCTTGGGGTGGAACAAACTCTGCAGGTATGAGGAGAGAACAACCTGCAGTGTGAATACAGACAAATGAACAAGTGCTGGCATGGCACAAACTCCAAAACGTGAACCCATCATGCAGACACACTGAGCAGGGCGAGAAGTCTGGGTTGTATCTCATGGGGGATGAGAAGGCAATGGGAGGTTTTACATAGATGAATCATGTGATCTGAGCTCTGCAAATAAGGGGCCTGACTCTGCTCTCTGCTGGGTACTTTAGGGAACAAGAGTTGAAGAAAGGTGCATGCATGAAACTGAGCTGCAGTTGTGTGCGAAACTCAGGCAAAGGCTGAATCAGGACATAAAGCTTAGGAATCCTTTACATATGCTACCTAAGGCCAAAGGAGTGGGAGACAAAAATCTCTAAAAATTGATACAGAAGAGATGATAAACAAAGTACTCATTCTGTGAGCATGCCAACTATAGAAATGGGGAAGAAGAGAAATTCAAAACTAATTGAGAGGTTAACAATATAAAGTAATAAAAACTAGGCACAAATAAAAGCAATGAAGATAAAATTCGTGCTGGGAAAACATATGCACCAAACATGATTTTCAAAGAATTTGTGGTTATTAGAGATTATTTAATCCAGTCTTGTTCTTCATTTAAATAAGGCAAACAATATGAGCAAAAAATTTATGTAAATAAAGATTATAAAGACATGAGTGATGCAAAATATTGCCAGTTATTAAAGTAGCAGAATACAAAAAAATAGAATATAAACATTTTTTATGATACCATTGTATTTTTCATCTATGGGTATAAAAATTTTACTTCAGTAAACGCATTCAAAATTTGTGAGCTAATTAAATTAAAACAACGGAACACAGCTGTTTGCCGTGTAATATACAACATGTAGCAAAAGCAACATGTTCATTCACTTTGATTCCAAAATTCCACCTTTGGGAATATGTATCCTAAGACCAAAATTCCACACAAAAGCACTACACTGATGCAGAATCAGATTTTCATTGCAATATCCTTTAACTTTAAAAAACTGGAATCAACATAGATACACAGAGAAAAGTGGTTGAACCCAGTATAGCATCTGTAGACTGGATAAATATTTTTAAACTAGTAAAATTGATCATTAAAATTAACCTATGGAAATCCATAGAAATGTCTGTAGTTACAGTGAGTTTTTTTTAAGAAGTTTAAATATATGGCATTTGTTTTGTTTTGGTCTGTCCCTATCTCATGACTAGTTCACAATTTTTATCTTTTTTTCCCCTTACTACCTCTAAGATGTAAAATCCCAAAGGACTAGCTTTCTTTTGCTTGCCTCTTGCTGAGTAAATATCTCTATTATTTACCCAATCACCCACTTTGTTGACATGAACTTTAGGGATGGGGCTGTGAGTTAGTGAGGACATCGTACATGATGGATCTTCATTTCAGGAATCATGGAATAGAGTTCTGATGAGGCTCTAGTAAATCACAAATGGAGGGTTTACCAGAGATAAATTGTGCAGTGGGGTCAGAATTAGTACCAGGGAAATGGCCATAAAATCGTTAGGAGGAAATATGAAAAGTAGGCAGGTTGAGGTTGAGACCATAAATGCTCAAATATGAAACAGTCTGAGAATGCAAGAAAAAAATTTCAATGCACGTCCAAAATACACCATGGCTGGTTAGCTGCAGAGGGCTTAGACAAGTGCAAGGAAATGAGTCATTATGGGTTGTTTCAATGGAAAAAAACAAAAAAATACCTTTCTTCCACTCAAATCCTTTTTGCATATCCAAAGCTGTCACTCAAAGCACCATTTTCCTCCTTCTCCTTCCAGATTTGCCTAACCCCACCCAGCACCTGAAGCACTGCTATCTATTCATTTGTAAGCAAATTCACGATATTGTAATAAGAGTTGCCCATTCTCCCCATGTATAATAAATTTTTAATACTGACCTCCTGGACACCTTACAGTGAAGGAAGGGATCCCTATCCTTGTGTCCTATTAGTAGAAATATAAATTGATCCAATTACCTCAGAAAACAGTGTAGAGGGCCCTCCAGAAATTAAAAAGATGACTACCATATGATTCAGCAATCCCCCTTCTAAGTACACATCCAAAGGAAATGAAGACAGGATCTTGAAAATCTATCTGCACCCCTACGTTCATTGCAGCAGTATTCACAATAACTAAGGTATGGAATCTACCTAAACATCTGTTGATGGATGAATGGATAAAAAGTGATATACATGATGGAATATTATTCAGCAATGAAAAAGAAGGAAATTGGTGCAATCTAAAAAACCCATACTTACGAAATAGAGCCTAAAACAATGGCTACCAGAAGTCACAGGGTGGAGAAAATGGGAAGGTGTTGAGGAAAGCAAACAAACCTCCAGCTACAAGATGAGTGATTTCTGGGGATCTAATGTACAGCATCCTGATGATAGTTACTAATACCGTATTACAAACTTGAAAGTTGCTAAGAAAGTTCATTCTCGAGGTTTCTGCCCCCAAACGAGACAGCAATTTTGTTCCCTGACCAAAGTGTTAGCTACCCTCATGGGGGTAATCATTTTGCAGTATTTAAGTGTATCAAATCAAATCCAAATGCTCTACCCCTTAAATCTATACCATATCTTTGTCAATTACATCTCAATACAAGTTGGGGGGAAGTGGGAAGAAAGGGATCCCTAGTGGGAAATATTAAGTCATGGTGGTGAACAGGCTAAGAGAGATCTTGCTTTTGAGGCTTTTTGAAGCCATCTTCCAAATCACAAAGATGGGACAATCTCAGAAATGTATTTCCCAGAGCAGGATGCTTTCCCTGGCAGTGATTTAGGCATAAGAGGACGTATCATGACTTTTTCAGACAACAGAGGAATTACTGAGTATTTCTGTCCCCTGGGTAGATCACCAAAATTATTATCATGATTTTAAATGTGCAGTGCCACCCTTTGGGAAGGATTTCATCGCACTAGAACTCTATTGCTATTAAGGTCCACTGAGTCCCAAGGAAAAATTGCAACAAATACTCTCCTTCATTACCTTATTGGCAAAGTGAATAACCCCTAACACAAGAAATCCAAAAGAACATCCTATCAGGTCATTTAAAAGTGAGGTCAATCCAGGGCTGGTGGAATATGTTCCTTATTCCTGAATTTTGAATACAAAAATTTATGTTTCTGGTGAAGAACTCAGAATTCTGTCCAGTTTTGTGATGATGCTGAGCGAAGGGAGAAAATGGTGTTAAAATCTGAGAATTTCCTAGAACTGTCTAACAAATAGAATACTAAACGCATACATTCAGTATCTTAGCATGGTGTCTGGCATTTACTTCATCATTTAATATATTAATTGTTACAAAAGTTAGACTAGAATATTTTATTATAATAACATTAACTCTGTGTATTTCTCCTATATGAAAAGCATACACCAGTGTTCCAGAAACAAAGGAGCAATGAATGATAGTGCATGTACTAGGTATTTTGTTTTAGCCTTTAGAACTTAGAGCCTGAGGCAAAGGCTTCTGTGCTTCTAGTGTTTTAGGAAATGCAATGCCTGAGAGATCTGGTAGACAGAGGAGTGAGTCAAAGCAGAAAAGTAAGCTCCAAGAGCATGTTTTTGAGTTGATGGCTACTGATTGCTTGATCTCATTAAGAAACCACACACAGCGCATCTCAAGACAGCCTATCCAAAGAGAGGAAATGAGTAGAATATATTCCCCAGTTCCCATCGCCCCTTTGTCAAGGTATGCCCTTAGGGAAGGTGGGAATTACCCATATTTCCAGACTTCTTATGTATGGATACTGAGCTGAAGCCCATATTCTTTTTGTGCCTTGGAAATCCCGAGCTTGGCTCCAGGACCGGAGGTGTGGTGTGTAAGACACAGCAGGAGGCAAGGGACAGTTCGGTTGCATCTGTAGGAAATCTGTTGGAGCCCATGCAGAGCAGATGGCCATAAGCGGTGGCTGGAACAAGGCATAGGGAGGATAAAAGGAAATGAAGTGGCTCACAAGAGAAGCGGTTCTCAAACTGTTGCAGGCATCAGAAGCCCCTAGAGGGCTTGTTAAAACACAAATTGCTGGATGACACCCCTGAGTTACTAACACTGTAGGTCTGAGGTGGACCAAATAATGTGCCTTTCTAACAAGTCTGGAGCTGGCCCGGATGCTCCTGGTGGCCAAGCACACTTTGAGAAACACTGCATACCTATACAGTCCACTGTATCCCTCCCACACATGTCCCCTTGGGTGCTGATAACGTATACTGGCCAGCTCCAGCCATTCCTTCTGTCATCCATTCCCTCCAGGCCTTAGACTCTATGTCCCTGGCTGTGCTCTATGTTGATTCAGGTTATCCACCTCGAGGCAAGGAAGATGGCAAGGAAGGATCCTGGGGAAAAGCCATCTTCTGAACCACATGTCTCAGGCGATAGAAACCTCTGAACAAACTGCAGGGGCAATGAGGCCCATCTCTGCAGGTTAAAAAAATGAACACAAAATTACCGTCACCAACCCAAAGAGTTCAATAGAATCTAGAAGACCAATATTCTCTCTTTTGAACTCTAAACTCAAACTTCTTTTCTGTGGTTATCGATCTTTTTTTGGTCAGCAACAGTATGGTTTTATGGAAAGATGGAAAGAATAAGGACAATCTGGAGAGGAATGATTTTACTAAGTTCCATTAATGTGTATCTGTAATTAAGACTTTTGAGAACAAGAGAGAGACATTGTAGGAAAGTACTAACTGAGCAATGAAGAATATCTAGAGTTCCAAAAACTTGATAGGAACCAACCACACAAATACACTGCAAAATCAGACTGTGGATGGGAAGATATGATTCTTTCCTTTTTACACAGAATATCTATATTAGAAATTCTTTGAGTTTCCTTAAAGCAATTAGGTATGTACCACAAAAATCACAACCTATCATCCATTTAGGGACATGTCTATTAAATTAAAAATGAGGTTCAGAGGTATGGAGAAACATCTCATCACAATAATTTCACAAGTGACTCCGCTTGCTGACTTTGCAGCTACAGAGTAGAGACCTTTCCAGGAGCCCCACGGGAGTATCTGTTTAATTGAATTAATAATTTAATAATAACTATTAGAGGATCTGTGAATTCAGAAGGATGACAAGATTCTACAGAAGGGAGAACATTTGGACAATTTCCATTCG
Source organism: Spilogale gracilis (assembly GCA_004023965.1). Taxonomy (NCBI): domain Eukaryota; kingdom Metazoa; phylum Chordata; class Mammalia; order Carnivora; family Mephitidae; genus Spilogale; species Spilogale gracilis. The sequence goes on along the minus strand of PITA01008471.1, from coordinate 40,754 downwards.
CTCATTCAATATTTATTGAACACCTGTCTTATATTAAGAACTTCGCTAAGTACTGGGAAGTACCAAGATGATGAAAGGTACTTTTGCCCTCTAGAAGTTTATGGTCTACTGCAGGAGATGATGAATAAGCAAGTAATTGCAATAACTTGCGAACAGGAGATTGCTCCAACTGGGGGCAAGTGTGATGGTATTCCTTTAAGAGATGCTGTTTCAGTATTATGTAAGCCAGAATGTTCATTCTCATTTACACAAACTCCATACACAGTGTAAAGTCAATGTCCAAATTAAATAATAAAATATATTTACAGTAATTCATTACACACACACACACAGTATTTAATGAGACCCAGTTTATAATCAGTGTATGCCCCTTGCCCACCTCTCCTGAATGTGACCTTTGTCTGCTCTATCTCACATCTGACATACGACTGACATTACCCTGGAAATGCGAAAGAAGGCAAGAGAGGAGGGAAGAAATGAATTTTATAATAGTCACAAATGTGATTCTATGTCACTAAATGCTACTCTAAATGACATTCTCACTTATCTGCTTATCTATTGGGGGAAATGCAGGGGAATGGGAATTCTCAAAGACCTGTATTCCAGACTATGCCTTAGCCACTTCCTCCATAAATACCTACCAAGCCATAGATACCATGCGGAACTCTGCAAGAAAGCAGGTAAGCAGGATGTGAGGTATCAAGGCAGCAGGCTCGCAGAGGGGATTTCCTCTTAGGGAATAATTTGTTTCTTTAATTAATCAAAAATATGTATAGGCTAAGATGAAGATTTTAACAATTTGTACTATCTAAATATTAAGTACCATCAGTTTTTTAAAAAGGAAAACTTCATAAGTAATCACTACATATTAGTAATATTATTGGGTATGAGTTAGAGCTCATGAGGGCAAAGAGGAAGAGTAGAAAAGTAGTAAAAAAGATCAATAACCACAGAAAAGAAGTTTGGGTTTAGAGTTCAAAAGAGAATATTGGTCTTCTAGATTCTATTGAACTCTTTGGGCTGGTGATGGTAACTTTGTGTTCATTTCCTTGACCTGCAGAGATGGAGCTCATTGCCCCTTTTCTCCCGCTTATTCTCCCCCTTTTGTCTTCTTCCTTTACCTTTCCCCTTCTTTGTTCCCTGTTCTTTCTTCCCATCTTTTCTCCCCATCCTCCTTTATTGGACATAGAGTTCTGCCTTAATTAAATCACAGCCACATGTTTTCATGTTTTGAGGGCACAGAGGACTGTGACAGTGGGCCAGGTGAGGTGACATTTGAACTTTGCCCTCAGGGAAAAGCAGGAGTTTATGAAGGAGCAAAACTACCCAGGTAAGAAGGAGCACCAATGTCAGCTGAGGACTCAAGTGGCCCAAACTCACATGGCCATCCACACAGCCACCTAACATTCTACCTTCACACCACAGAGTGTTTGCACTTCTCTTGCTACATTTTTTTTTTTTAGATTTTATTTATTTACTTGAGAGAGAGAAAGAGCACAGATGGAGAGGGAGAAGCAGACCCCTATAATTAAGAAGCCCGATGCAGGGCTTGATCCCAGGATGCTGGGATTATGAGCTGAAGGCAGATGTTTAACCGACGGAGCCACTCAGGCGCCCCATCTCTTGCTACGCTCTTAAAAGGTAGCCAGTTCCAACTTTTTAGAGAATTCCTTTCAACTCTTTGAGAGGATTAAAGGTAATATGGCAGTCAAAACCAGTTAGACAAAATCAGATGCTTCTTAACACCTATCTGAGGACCTTGTGCAGCCTGAGAATTACCCATGAGGAAAATCCAGGCTATGAGTGAGCACAAAACAGGACACTCTTGAGAGAAGAGTAATCTTTATTTCAAATTCCTATTTCAACTTTCCCCTGATGAACCCTGAACCCCTAACAGGAAGGGTCTCCTTTGCTCCTTTTTTTACTTGCTTCCCTCCATGTGTTTGCTCACTCCCTCACCAAAGACAGTTCAAAACTCAGCAGTAAGACTGGCCCGATTCATACAGCAGCTCTGCTAAATGCAGACTAAAACTACTCTGATGGGTATATCTGAGACTCTAATTTACAATATTGCTTCTATAAGAAAACACATCCCTGATTCCCGAAGGAGAAACCTAGGAATCGTTTGGGTTAACAAAGGTTACTGGTGCATTGGACACATCCTTGTGTAAGAACCTAGAGAGCATGCAGTTCAGTAGTGTCATCAGCCCTCCGAGTTGGATTTTTTTGCTATCCTGTGAGATGGGGCAAGAACAACGGAAGGCAAGCTGAATCTTTTCTTTCTTTGAATTTCACAGTAGAGAATGGCAAGAGGTGGATGGCGATTTAAATGTCCGCTCTATCTTTTGTTGATTAGTTCACAGCATAGTCTTTTTATAAAGGCTACCAAAAAGTAATGAAATGATATTTCATTTCACACTGAGAGCACACTGAGTAAATAATTATGAAAGAAAAAATAAACATTTATGGCAATGTGAGTCCCATGAGAAGCATAAAATGACACAAAAAGGACACTGCGTTTACTATTTTTAATATTCTGAATTACAAGTTTCAAGTATTTTAAATTCTGAATTAGAGGCAGGGACTTTCTTTCTTTCTTTTTTCTTTTCACTAAGATTCATCCATTTTTCTAGGTGTTCTGTGATCCAAATCTAACCTCTCAGCTGGCTTCTTCCACCTTCTTTTCTTACTATTTTATGTCCAATCTCTTCAAACTCACCCAATGACATCTCTTTTATTGATGCCAAATGTACTGTTTTCTCTTAGCAGTTTGTCCCTAGACCTTCATTTGCTGAAGATTACATCCTATTACCCTTTCTAAATGACTTTTTGGCTTCGCTTTTCTAAACATATCAAAATAAACAAAATACTAATTTTAAAAAGGAATTTTGTGGAAACTTCAATACTTTGCTTTTCCGACATCAATTTATCTTTCCCATGGAGATCATGGGGACTTTCAATGACTGATGCTACTGTCCGACAGATAATCTTTCATTGGCAAGGAAGTGGCCACGGCTCTACTCTGCTTCTCTACTGTCTAGGCAAGCGAGGCAGAAATGATGCATCTTTAAAAATCCTCATTACAATCAGCTGAAAACAAGCACACTGAGTACTAAGAGGATAATATAGATTTAGGTTTATTAAAACTTAGGGAAAGCCAGCTCTGAATGAGACAGCTCCAGCACTTGGAAGGCTATTCAAAGGCGCCCAAAACTCTGCCAACAGAGTGCAGAGAGCAAAGAAAACAGCAGGGGAAAGTGATCTCTCTAGTGTACGGGAACAAAAATATTGTTTCTTATTTCAAAGACTGCTTACCTCTGAGAATTACTGGTGCCCTGTATAAACCCCATGCTTAAAAATATATTGGTTTTTCCATGAAATAGAAATATAGTATATTAGAAAAATGCCCCATCCCTACACCCCTACACAGATCCTTGAGTATATGAAAGGAGTAGGCAGAAACCCAGGCAATGGTTTTGAGACCAAACTGCAGTCTTCAGTCTAGGTAGGAGAAAATAAGAAGTCAATTGTTCTCTATTCGCACGGGAATACAGTCTGCCTGTCATGGTCCAGAGGGAGGGAACTCAACTGCCTACCTGCCTTACCAAAACTTCGGAAGGCCAGGAGGTGTACCAGACTCCGTGTAATCTGCCCTACTCCCTCTCGGCCACCTGATTCTCTCAAGTGTTTTCTGCTGGATTGGACATATATTATGCCGCCAGTGCATTGGCTCAGATACACAGGGTGTGATTTCTGCTCTCGGGGCTTTTCCAACGCCCAGTTATAAGGCTGTGGCGAAAGACAGTGTGGCACACACACAGGAAAGGGGAGACATTACTTGCTCACCCACCCAGGGAAACTCTGAAAAGCAGGGGTGACAAGTGCTTTTCCTTGGGGATATTTTGTGGACAATTTAAGAAATACTATGTTTACTCCTCAGAAAATGATGGTGGAATCAAACTTCAGTGCCCACGTCCAGGGAGCAATCAGATAATGTGCTCTGGGGTTAACTCCTCACCTATCCTTGCTCACTCACACAGGTCCCTACTATGCTCACTAGGTTGGGCTCCGAGAACTCTCCAAATAAACCACCTGCACACAAACCTTTAGAGTTCAGCTTCTGCTTTTAGTAGAAACCCAAGCTAAGAGGGGAATCTAAATCCTATTCACAAATACTGGTAGTATAGTTGGGGGTAGAACTCTATTTTCTCAATCACACAGCCAAAAAGATACAAACAGACGTGTGTATCCAGGCACAAGAAAGTAGAGATTTTATGCAATGCTATTTAAGACGTAAATCTATAGAGACCATTGAAGTCACTCCTTTTTCTGGATAATAGTCCATGGGTTTGGCTTCTTTAAACTATGTCAGTGAATCTTAGCCTACAAATGTTTCTTTCTTTCTTTTGTTTTTCCCCCTTATCAAAGTATCCTATCTTTAGTTGTATTTTCCTAGTATCTTAAGCAAACTACTGTCTAGCCAGTCATTGTCCTTCTGCATCTTCCTTAGCATAAAATTTGGAAGTGACCTTATAATCTAGCCACTTCAGGAGTCTAGTGGAAGAAAAAAAAAAACTGAGGTGAAAAATTGTCAAAATAGGGCGCCTGGGTGGCTCAGTCATTAAGTGACTGCCTTCAGCTCAGGTCATGATCCCAGAGTCCCGCAATTGAGCCCCACATCGGGCTCCCCGCTGGACAGGAAGCCTGCTTCTCCCTCTCTCACTCCCCCTGCTTGTGTTCCCTCTCTGGCTGTGTTTCTCTCTGTCAAATAAAAAAATAAAATCTTAAAAAAAAAAAAAGAAATAAAAAGAAAAATTGTCAAAAGAGCTGACCCTAGATAGTCCAAATGGTTCACAATCTTGATAAATCACTTTGTCTGCTGTCTTTATCTCAAAAGGACCAACAGAACTATAATTATTTCTGGGTGGCAATTTAGCATTAAATCAATAAATACAATATTCCCTCCCTCAGAGATGGTCTCAGTATTTTGTTTTACTCATTTCCCCCAAATAGAGTAATTCTTCCTTCTGTCATGTTAATCAGACATCATATTTTCTTTTCCAGCAAGCTATATACACTTAAAAATATTCTCTAAAATATTTAAAGGAAGGGGGTGCCTGGGTGGCTCAGTTGGTTAAGTGACTGCTTTCGGTTCAGGTCATGATCCTGGAGACCCGGGATCGAGCCCCACATCGGGCTTCCTGCTAGGCGGGAAGCCTGCTTCTCCCTCTCTCAGTCTCTCTGCTTTTGTTCCCTCTCTAGCTGTGTTTCTCTCTGTCAAATAAATAAATAAAATCTTAAAAAAAATATTTAAAGGAGGGAATGAGTAAAATTCTATATTTTATAAGGCAACAATAATAGCAAAATGATAAAACTAGCATATTATGGACAACATATTCTGTCTCATACAAAGATGACATGCATGTAGAGTCACAATTTCTTACAACACAAGTTGAATAAGATCATTAATGCCACATTAACTGATTTGTTGTGTGTTTATTAATATGTTCTGGAACTCAGATATAGGGGTTTGAGTTTATCACACTCCTTAGCTTATTGCACCATGTCAACCTTGCTTAATAAAAGCTTCCTCTCTTGTATTCACTCATTCATTCTCTAATTCTTATGCTTACAGCCTTATATCCCACTTTACTTCCCCTTCATTCCCAGGCAACAATTTTAATATATTCAATGTGCTTCTGTTTATTTGAATACGCTTTTAAAAATGCAAATTGTATAATGTGCAAATATTTTAATTTACTTAAATGGGCATTATGTTATGTATCTCATTATAGTACTCGCTTTTTTTTTTTCCACTAAGGATTATGCTTAAAGATCCATTCAGAGTTTTTCTTCTGTTTAGAATGTAAAAGCCACAAAGAACATTGTTCCTACCCCAATAATAAGAAAAATCAAAGAAAGTATATGGAACTAGATTTTTTTCTTTAGTCCATCAATGAGCTGAAGTCTCAAGGAAATGAAGTCAATCAACTTTCAAAGGGTGACAAATTCCTTCAAGGAAAGATAAGATGTACAAACTCTTTTTGCAGTGGCAAAGCCCAAGACAGAAAATGAGTACCCATTAAAGTGATTAAGGAAAACGAACAAAAAACAAAAAAACAAAAACTGAAATGTCAACAAACACATGAAGGCAGAATATGGGCTCCCATGACAGGTTAAATTCCTGAGTCTCAGAAACAGAAGCAAACTCTAACTACCTCCCAGATTTTTCTCCTGAGCCTTCAGCACATATCCATGAGAAGGAGGAGAGGCAAGAAAGGATACCTAAGAGAGCTTTTCTTAGTAAAGGAAACTAGAGGTGATGATCACTTGTGGAACAGGCATGAAATGCATAAATGACCATGACTCTTCTCTCATCTAAAGTAAAAGCTGTCCTCCTTTTAGATATGGGACAGGAAGGCTTCCTTCCCCATGATCCCAGAAATAGATGAGCTTTCAATGGAGAAGGGATTGAACAAAAGTTGTCTGTCTCCAAGGAAAACAGAAGGCCTCTCTTATTCCTGTTCTAGGCGAAGGTTAGCTGCTGTTACAGAAAGGGTAGAAAGTCTTTAGTTTCAGACATCCTATATAAGCTCAAGGCAGAGTGGTATTGCCAAGGGAAGAGAAGCAAAGATAAGCTTTTGTTTGAAAACCCCTGGGTCAGACTCCCTACCCTTGACAGGCAGCTTGACTGCTATGTGGAGAGAAAGAAAAATGCTGAGAGTGAGCCCCTTTACAGTCCCTAGGGTCACAGGAACTAATGGTGAGACTGTCTCAATGTCACATGGCCTAACAGAAGCAGAGGAATACAGATTTATAAAGGTCAGTATTATAACCTCAGTTTCTACTCTTCCTTTCCAAATATCTAAAACCTAATGAAAAAAATGATATCAAGGGACACAAATAACCATAAGGAAAGGACTTACAATCAACAGCAAAGCAGTCAATAAAACCAAATCTAGAGATAGTTCATATGCTGAAAATATTTGCCACAGCTTTAAAATAACTATAATAAATGTGTTTACAAATCTAGTGAAAATAAGGACAACATGGAGGAACAGACGGGAATTCTGACAGAAAGATGGATATATGAGGAACATCAATAGAAAATGACAGAGATTTTTAAAAAATCCTATCAAAGTTAAAATTTTCCTTTAGTAGGCTTCTTTTCAGACCAGACATATTAGAAGTAATCATGAATTAGAGCACATTTTGGTAGAAATTCTCCAAAGTGAAATAAAAATATTAAAAGAGTGACAGAAAGAAGACAACAAAATATCCAAGACCATTAGCAAACAGTAGAATGTATAGTGGACTTAGAGTCACAGTATCAGAAGAGAGAAAGTGAAGAGGGCTATAGAAACACATGAAAAGATAATGAGTGAGAACTTCACAAAATTAATTAGAGGCAAGATACCACAGATGTGAGATGCTGAGAGAATGCAAAGCAGGGTGAAATGAGGAATAACATATACAGGTACATCATAAAAATCTCCCCCAAAATCAAGGATGAGTAGACATTATTAAATTTTCCCAAGACATTATTCAATTTCTATATACATTGCATATAGAAAAACAATGACAATGACATCAGACATCTCATCAGAAAGTATGCAAGTGAGAAGATCATAACAACATTTCATACTGAAAGGAATCAGTCAACCCAGAACTCCAAAATAGAACTCTAAATTTTAAGAAAAGTTATTCAAACACAATATGGTAACAGACAACTTTATAACTACACACAAAATGAATTAGCAGGTATAGTAAAAATATAAGAAAATATAAACTATATTTTCCTTATTTTTAATCTCTTTATAAGACAAAGTTCAAACCAAATGATAACAATATATTTTAGGGAATATAGTATGCATAAAAGTAAAACCTATGACAGCAATAATGCAAATGAAGATGGTACAAAATGGAAGTGGACTCTAGTTTCTTACACAATATGTGAAGTAGTAGAACCTTCTGTGAAGGCAGATGATTGTACTGTCAAGACATATACTGGAAACACTAGAGCAATCATTAAAGAAATAAAAAGAAGTAAAACCAATAAGCTATTTGTGGAGATAAAATGATAAAGTGAAACAGTTAATACTAACAACTCACCAAAAGAGGAAAGTAGAATGTAAACAGATGGGAAAATTAAAAACAAATAATAAGAAGATATATCAATATCTGCTTTCATATCACTATGACATAGCAGTTCTAACCTATCAATAATTACTTTAGATGTAATTTATCTAAACAGTGTAATAAAAGCTGGAGATTGAAAATTCAAGTAACAAAGACACCCAATTACAAACTGTTGAAAACATGACAAGAATAATGAAAGGAAAATTGTAGTGGCTACATAACTATATAAAAAAAAAGCATACCTAAAAACAAGGAATCTTATCATAGAGTAAAATCAGTGAATTGATACTTAGGAAACATTCAACACAACAACATAAGAATCAACAATTTTTTTTCAAGTGAACAGAAAACACTGAACATTAGAGACTATAACCTTAAAGATGAAACCTCAACAAATGTAAAATAATTGAAATCAGACAAAATACAGTATCTGAGTACAACAAAGCTGAACTATGTGTATAAATAACAATATGTATGGAAAATTCTCAAGTAATCACAAAGTAAACAACACATTTCTACGTAGCTTCTGGTACAAAGAAACCTTATCTGGCACAAGGGATATTAGGGATCTTACATATACATTGAACTGAATGTATATGTAAACCCCAACCAAAATTTGTGGAACACAGATAAAGCAAGACTTAAATTCAGGGATGCCTGGGTGGCTCAGTTGGTTAAGCGACTGCCTTCAGCTCAGGTCATGATCCCAGAGACCCGGGATCGAGTCCCACATCGGGCTGCCTGCTAGGCGGGAAGCCTGCTTCTCCCTCTCTCACTCCCCCTGCTTGTGTTCCCTCTCTGGTTTGTTTCTCTCTGTCAAATAGATAAAATCTTAAAAAAAAAAAGACTTAAATTCAAATTAGTAATATAAAAGCTTACATTATAAGCTAAGTTCTGAGAATAATGATATTGACTTCTAACGTAATGAACTGGAAAGAGAGGAGCAAAGAAATTGCAAAGAAAGCAGAAGAAAAGAAGTAACCCCTCCTCCCCAAAAAGAGTTAAAACCAATGAAAAAGATAAGTAGGACAAAAATATTTTTTAAGATTAATGAACCTGGTAAGACTCTAGGCAGATTTATAGAGAAAAATATAGTTTACCAGTGTCACGAAAAAAAAGAAAGTATAGCACCGTTATCTCTTATATACATTAAGTGAATAATTAGGACATAACATCAAGTACTTTATAACAATACGTTTGAAAACTATATAAAATGGAGAATTCACTGAAAGATATAAATTATCGAATCTCACTCAAAAACAAATTTATACATGAATATCAAGGAAATTAAGTATATACTTCTCAAAAATCAAACGCTAAGGTCAATTGCTTTTACAGTAAATTATACCAAACATTTAAGGACTAAATACCAATTACACACAAACCGTTCTATAAAATTCAACATTAAATAACAACTCCTACCACATTTTATGAGACCATATTACCCTGATAATAAAGACATTACAAGAAAAGTGCAGATTAATATTGCTTATAAGACTGGCTCAAAATCATTAACAAAGTATTATCTAAGTCCAATAGTATATAAAACAGTATATTGGTAACTTCATCCAGGAATGAGATAATTTTGTAACACTTGAAAATCCATCAGTATGATTCACCAATAACTATGTGCCACAGCACTACAAAATCACATGACCATTTTAATAGACATACAAAAAGCATTTGAAAAAAGTTAAAATTTTGTTAATCATAAAAATTTTCAGGAAACCGGTAACTTCCTCAGACTAATAAAGCTCTTCTATGAAAAGCCAACAGTAAATATTTTAATCAGTAGTGAAAATGGAATTTTACCTCTATGATTAATTCTTTACCTCTATGATTAATAAAAGACAAAAATGTTCAATCTTACCTTTCTCATTAGACTTCTACTGGAGGTTCCAGAAAACTCAAAATTGGTGAAGGGTGTTGATGGTGAAATGAGTAAAAGTGGTCAAGAAGTACTAACCTCTAGTTATAAAATAAATATCATGGGGTTATAATGTACAGCATGGTACCTACTTAATAGCACTGCATTGTATATTTGAAAGTTGCTAAGAAAGGAGGTCTTAAAAGTTGTCAGAAGACAAAAAAAAATTTAACTAAGTAGTGATAAAGATTAACTAGACATGTGGTGCTTTTTATTTCACAACATATATTGAATTATTACACTGCACATCTAAAACTAGTATGTTATATTTCAATTTTGTATCAACTAAAAACAAACAAACAAACAAAAAAACCTCTCAAAACCAACAGTAAAGAACAACTGATCCAAATAGAAAATAAGCAAAAGATATGAAGACACATTTTACTGAAATGGGTATGGATGGCAACTAAACACAGGAAAATATATTCAACCATTAAGAAATGCAAATCAAATCACCACACACAACTTGATGGCTACCAAAAAAAAAAAAAAATCAGGCATTGGTATATATGTATAATGATTAAATCTCTCATCCTTGGATGATGGAGCATGTTAAATGATACAATCACTTTGGAAAACAGTTTGGTAGATTCTTAAAAAGTTAGGCACTCACCAGCATATGATCAAGTCATTCCACTCCTAGATATCGACCTAAAATAAAAGAAAACGTGTCATTTCAAAGATTTATATTTAGATGTTCATAGCAACTCTATATGTAATAGCCCAAAACTGGAAGCAACACAAACTTTCAACAGGTAAATGAATACACAACCTAGTATGGCCATATGATGGAATTCTAAGTAGGAATAAAAAGAGATTATTAACACATGTAACAGCATGGATCAATCTCAAAATAATTATGACAAGTGAAAGAAAACAAAGAAAAATAGTATATGCTATGACTTCATTTATACAAAACTCTAGAAAATGTAAACTAATCTATAGTGACAGAAGTCAATAAAGCTATGATAAATTAAATGATATATATTTTATTAACAGATTTATAAGATAAAATCCCCATACAGCAAATTGCACAGATTTAAAAGGATATGTATTTTATTTAAATTTCAATTATATATGTATACACACTATTAAGGACATATATATGCTTAATAGTGTGTATACATATATAATTGAAAATTTTATATATATAAAATATATATGTATATAATATTTATATATAATATTAAGCATATATATGCTTAATAGTGTGTATACATATATAACTGAAATTTTATATATATAAAATATGTATGCATTATATATATATACACTTCATGTTTGTGTACATATATACACATATATGTATGTATGTATACACACACATATGCTAAGACTGCCTTAATTTCCAAATTTACGCAGTTGAGAGCAATAATCCCTATATTAAAAAATCATTTAGAGAGAAAAATAAATGATGAACATATTGGAAAGGAGAAGTAATTTAACAGCAGCATATCCTCTACATAGAAAATCCCAAGAATTCTGGGGAAGGGCCACTTGAATAAGGGATTTATCAAGGTCACAGAATACACATCAAGATACAAAATCAATTGTATTTTTATATGCTGGCAAATAAAGTCAGTAACTTCACATTTTAAAAACAATATGCTCACAATGTTTCATCAATAAGCATGAAATACTTAAGGATTAATCTAACAAAATATATGCAAGATCTGTACACTGAAAACTCTAAAACAGTGTTGATAGAAATCAAGTACATGAAAAAAGTGACCCATATTTATCAGAAGTCTCATATTTAAGACTATTCTCTACATATTTATTTATCTAAAAATTCAACAAAATTTCAACCAAAATTCTGGGAGTATTATTGTGTTAACTAGAAAGCTGACTCTGAAAATTATATTGAAAAGCTAAGGACAGCAAATTGCAAAAGAATAATGTAGCAAAGAACAAAGCTGAATACTAATACCTGATGTCAATACTTACTATAAAGCTACAGTAATCAGTAAATCTAAAAGGTCTTATATACAGCATTTGGAATTAGATAGATAGATAGACAGCATGAGTCATAGATCTGTCAATGGAGCAAAATATAAAATATACCCACAAAAACATAAATATATGGTGTCAAATTAATTCAATAAAGAAAAAGGCTATTGATCCTTACTTAAACCCTACACAAAAATTAATTCAAAATGATTATAGACAAAAGTTTAAGTCATAAATACATAAAACACATAGAAGTAAACATTGAAAATTCTGTTACAACAAATTATGTCTTAGATATGATACCAAAAGCAAAAATCATAAAAGAAGAAAATTAGATAAATTGGATTACATGGAAATAAAGAAAATGTCTATTCTCAAAGGTCCTGTTAGAAAATGAAAATATAAGCCAGAGACTGGGAGAAAATGTTTGCAGAGCACTTATCTACAAAAGGACTGATAGTCACAATATAAAAAGAACTTTTAAAACTGAATGTAAGAAGACAAACGAGCTAATACAAAAAGGACAAAAACTGGTTCAACACAGACAATAAACAAATGGTTCATAAAGTGCATGAAAGTGATATTCAAATGCATTAGCTATCAAGAAAATGTAAATAAAATCTGTAACAATATAACAGTAAACATCTTCTAGAATGACTAAAACTAAAAAGCTTGACATCAGGAAATGATGATGTAAAGGTTAAGCTACTCAGAGTCTAATGCATCACTAGTGGCAATGTAAAATGGTGTGATCACTTGGAAATCACTTCAGCGATTTCTTATAAAGTTCAATATATACTTTCCATAGGATCCAGTTATTCAACTCCCAGATACTTACTCCAGAGAAATGAAAACAAATGTTCACACAAGTATCTAAATTCAAATGTTCATCGTAGCTTATTTAAAATCATCCAGATCTGGAAATAACCCAAATATCCCTCACCTTAGAGAAGAAGAAACGCATTTTGGTTGCAGCCCAATAATAGAATAATACTCAGCAATACCCAAAACTGGTGATATGTTCATATCAAAAAAATATCAAATACATACTGTTAACAGAAAAAAAATCTTGGCAAAGCAGGCTACCATACAGTATGATTCTTTTTCTATAATGTGGTAAATAAAATCAAAACTGTGGGGATAGAAAATAAATCAGTATACATCCATGGAGCTGATCATATCATTTTTTTTCATTCTATTAATGTGATGTATCACACTGATTTATTTATTTATGTATTACACCAACTTCTCATCCCAGAGATAAATCCCATTTGATCATGGTGAATGGTCCTCGCAGTGTGCTGATGCACTTGGGCTGGTAGTATTTTTATTGAAAATTTTTGCCTCTATATTCATCAGAGATATTTGTCTATAGTCTTATAGTATTGTCCTTTCACAGTTTTGATATCAGGATAATGCTGGCCTTGTACAACGAGTTTGAGGGTGTTCTCTACTCTGACCTTTTGGAGGAGTCTGAGGAAAGACAGATACTGATCCTTTAAATGTTTGGGGACATGCATCAGCAAAGTCAATTTGGTCCTGGGCTTTTCTTCGGGGGAAGTTTTTGATGCCTAATCCAACCATCTTAGTAACAATTGGTCTACTCAGATTTTCTGTCTCTTCCTGATCAGTCTCGCTAAATTGTAGGTTTCTGAGAATTTTTCCATTTCTTCTAGGTTGTCCAGTTTGTTTGTATATAGTTCTTCTTGGTAGTTGCCTCTTCTACTACTTTGAACTTCCATGGTATCAGCTACAATGCCTCCTTTTTTATGGATAGTTTTGTTGCTTTGGATTCATTCACTTTTTCCCTTGGTTGGTCTAGCTAATTTGTCAATTCTGTACATCTTTTCCAAGAACACTCTTAGTTTGGTTAATTTTTTCTGTAGTATTTCTGTTCTCTCTTTCATTTACTTCTGCTTTAACCTTTCCTATTTCATTTCTTCTGCCAACTTTGGGTTCACTTTTTTCTTCTTTTCCTAGTTCTTTAAGGCACAAATAGGTTGTTTATTTGGGTTCTCTCTTGCTTCTTACTGGAGTTGTTTCTTGCTTTGAATCTCCTTAGAACTACTTACTGCCTCTTGTAAGTCCTGGCATGTTGCTTTTCCATCTTTGTTTGCTTCAAGAAACTTTTTGATTTTCCCTTAAGTTTTTCTTCAATCTCTTGGTTTTCCTGGAAGTATCACTTAATGTCCATGTGTTCATGAAGTTTCAAGTTTCCCTGTTGTTACCGATTTCTAGTTTTAAGCCACTGTGATCATAAAAGATACGTAGTAGTATGGTTTCAATCTTCTTGAGTCTGCTAAGACTTATTTCGTGGTCTGACATATGGTCCTAGGAAATGTTCCATTTTCATTTGAGAAGAGAGTGTATTCTGCTGTCACTGGATAGAATGTTTTTAGGTCTATAAGGTCCATTTGGTCTACAGTGTTGTTTAAATCTGCAGTTTCCTGATTGACTTTCTGTCTGGATGATTTACCCATTGTTGAGAATGAGGTATTAAAATGCTCAACCACTATCATAATACAGTTTATTTCTCCTTTTAGCTGTTAGTTTTTGCTTCATATGTTTATGTGCCCATATGATGGGCACATAAATATTTATAATTATTCTAACTTCATGGATTGACCACTTTACATCATTATATAATGATCTTTTTGGTCTCTTTTCCCCATTTTTATTTTATAGTCTATTTTGTCTGATGTAAGTATAGCTACCTCTGGTTTTTGTTGTCATTTTGAAATATTTGCTTGAAACATCTCATTCCATCCAGTCATCACTCTCAGTATATGTGTGTCTTTAATGCTAAAGTGAATCTCTTGTAGGCAGCATATTGTTGGATTTAGTTTACTACATTCAGACATTCTGTGTCTGTTGATGGGAGAAATTAATCTGTTTACATTTAAGGTAACTGCTAATAGGTTAAGTGTTTACTATTTCCATTGTGTTACTTACTTTCTCATTGTTTTATAGATTCATTATGTTTGGGTTTTTTTGTTGATGCTGCTATCTCCTTTTGCGTGTATTGATGTCCTTTGGTGGAGAAATCCTTTTGACTTCTCTACTGTGTTCTTCCATGTTTTACTGCAAGATTTTTCCTTGTGGTTACTGTGAGGCTTACATAAAATATCTTAAACTAATGACACCCTCTTTTAAACTGATAACAACTAAATTTCAATAGAATTCATATATGTCACAGTTTTACTTCCCCCTTCATATACTAGGTTATTACTGTTTCAACTTATATAATTTTTATACTGTGTATCTGATAACATATTCTATTTGTGGGTGTTTTTGCTGTTTTGTTTTTTTAACTCGTACACTAGAGCTATATGTTTTACACAACTACTACCATATTGAAGATTCTAACTATCATCATGTACTTACCACACCAGGGAAATTTACACAGCTTTTTTTTTTTTAAAACGTTAAATACTGAACTTTTACTGACATTCTAAGAACTCCCATATTGCATTTCTTGCAGTGTAGGTCTTGTAGTAATTAACTTCTTCACCTTTGGTTGTTTAAGAAAGGCTTTATTCCTCCTTTATTTCTGCAGGACAACTACTGAGTATACCATTCTTGATTGTTATTATTATTATTTTTCAATATTTTTTAGTATGTTAACCCATTATATCCTGGCCTGAAGTTTTTGTTGAGCAGCTGCCAATAATCTTATGATCTTATAGGAGTTCTCTTTTATGTAACTATTTGTTTCCCCTACTCTTTCCTTTCTTCATTCTTTTTCATTATTTTCTCTTTTTGCTCCTCAGCATGGGCAATTTTCATTGTCCTGTTCTCCACATCACTGATTGTTTCTCCTGCATGACCAATCTCCTTCTGAAATTCTCTAATAAATTCTTCAGCTAATGTATTTTCAACTCTAGGATTTCTATTTTTGATTTTGTTTTTGATGGGTTGCTGTCTCCTTATGAAAGTTCTTGTTTTGTTTATTGTATCCCTAATTTCATTTAGTTATCTGTGTTTTCTTATAGTTCACTAAACTTAAGAGGATTATTCTAAATTCTTTGATGGTTCACAGATCTGCATTTCTTTAGGATCAGTTACTGGAGCCTTATTAGTATCTTTTAGTGGTGTTCTATTTAAATATATTTACTTGGGTGCCTGGGCGGCTCAGTGGGTTAAAGCCTCTGCCTTCTGCTCAGGTCATGATCTCAGGGTCCTGGGATCCAGGCCCGCATAGGTCTCTCTGCTCAGCAGGGAGCCTGCTTCCTCCTGTCCCTCGGCCTGCCTCCCTGCATACTTGTGAGCACTCTCTGTGTCAAATAAATAAATATATCTACTTGTATTTCATAGTCCTTGATTCTTTGTGTTGGTACCTGTGGCCCTGAGCAATGGGGCTCTTCTCCCAGACTTTACAGGTTTTGCTTTGTCAGAGACTATTCTTTACTAATCAGCTTACTTGGGTTTTGGGGTTTGCCTACTGGTAATGTCTTTGAACAGGCACAACCTGTTGCTATGGTCTCTTTTTGGGTGAAGCAACTGATCACACCCTGAAGACGGGGAGGAGTGGACATGCAGCTGCTCAGGAACAGTTAGAATGCATTCTTGAGTTACCTACACAACTGGGGCTGCAAGATAGGCCCTATGGCTTCCTTAATTCTCTAGGAAGGCTGCCTAAACAGTCCGAACTGGGTACCATATTCAGTAACAGATAGAGCTATGAATTACATTCCCTGCCAGCGAAGGGCAACAGGACAATCCAGACGACGTGAGGGTGCACTGAAATCCCTGGTTAGGCGAGGGCCCCTGTTTTGCTCTGCAGATGAAGAAAGTTACAGGTTCTGTTCTCATTCAAGGGCCACTGCGTATTGGCCTGTTGAATATACCACTAGCTTCCCAGGTGCTCTGGTTTGGTTTCCTGGTTGGACAGGCTAAAGACTGTATTCAGCAACAAGTGGGGCTATGAATTAGATTCCTTGCTTGACTGCAAAGGGTCACTCAGCTCCAAAACTTGTAAAGCTCTTTTTTTGTTGTCTTCAGTCAACCCACACCCCAAGGTACCTGCTTGAGCAGAGCTACTACCTTTGGTCTACAAACCACCAGCCCTGTTTGTCCTTCTCTTGGGTAAAGCAGTGCTAGGGAGCAAAGCTTCTAGGAACTGCCTCTAGTCCACTTTGTCAAGGATCAGAGATCAGATCTCTGCACAGATGAGGCTGTGTCCCAGCCCCCTTGCCTGGTTGGAGGGTGACAGGCTACTCTGGCCTACTCTCAATTTCTAAAACCAGCTCCCAATTAGAAGGGGCCTTGGCTACGAAGTAATCCCCCTGCTATGCACAAGAAGCCTCTGTGCCCAGCCCTGGCTCCACTCTAGGGGGCACCTCTGCCTGCCCACCTTTGAGCTCAGGCAGTAATGGGTTTCACAGTTACCAGATGTAACCAGACTTCCTCTTCAAATGGAACTGGAAGGCACTCTCCACAGGAGGTGGGCTGTGATTCATCTCCTCGATAGGGTGTGGGCAAAGCAGATTGGGTGTGGGCAAGCAGTAATCCTTACTTGAGGATCAAAATCAGGCAAATTTGCATCCCACCAAGTTTCCCAACCACAGTGCACCTGTGACTTGCTTCTGTAGATGAGTAAAGCTATTGTTGGGATTGTTACTTGGGCAATGAAGGTCTCAACTCAACATGCCAAGATCTCACTTGTTGTTCCAAGTTCTTTCATCTTACTCTGTCAGAGTCAGACACCCAGTGGCTGGAACCCACAAAGTCCTCTGCAACCCCCACAGGGCAAGCTCAGAGTAATGGTTCCCACAAAGGGAACCACAATTCCAGAAAGGGCTGGTTGTCCTTCTTGGGTCCACTCTTCCCTCTGGAAGAACCAGACTCTCAAGAATCTCTCCAGGGAGTGCTGCACTGGCCTGGGAGACAGGCAATGTGGTCCACATGCAGCTGCTTCTCTTACCTTCTACAGAGTCTATCTTGGATTCCATGGTACAGGTGGTGGTTTGGCTTCACCTCTGTGTTCTAGGAATTTCTTAGTGGTGTCTTATTCATAAATAGGTGTTAGTTTTTCTTGTAAGTGGGAACAAAATCAGAAATGGCCTATGTCACGATCTTAGGGATGTGACTTTCCTATCTTAATTTATTCTGATTATTGTTGCATTTACCTGACTACAGGCTTGTGAAACCTCATCAAACACATTTCAAAAAGTAAAATTTAATATGTGTGAATCATTCCTTAATAAACTTGACTCTAAAAAACAGAAAGATATTTCCCTGCTGCTATGTGTATGTCTAATTTACAGTTTTGAATCAGTGAAAGAATCACATGATATACATTTATTTATAACCTCTCCAACTTCTGATCATCAACACTGTCATAATTAACACATTTACCCATACATATGAAAATTTCCATAGATTATGTACAAATATATACCTGGAACAAATTGTTCAGTCATACATGAATGGAACCAGAGGGCACTTTGCTAAGCGAAATAAGTCAATCAGAGAAAGATAAGTATCATATGATCTGACTGGTGTGAGGAATTTGAGAAACAAGACAGAGGATCATAGTGGAAGGGGAGGAAATAATGAAAGAAGATGAAACCAGAGAGGGAAACAAACCATAAGAGACTCTTACTCTCAGGAAATAAACTGAAGGTTGCTGGAGAGGAAGGGGGTTGGGACGGATTAGGTGACTGGAGGATGGATACTGGGGAGGGTGTGTGCAGTGGTAAGTACTACAAATTGTGTAAGACTGAGGAATCACAGACATGAACCCCTAAAGCAAATAATACATTCTCTGTTAATAAGAAAAAAGAAGAGAAAAATATCTAAAAATCAGTAGAAATAAATTAATAATATAATTTGT
Organism: Spilogale gracilis; assembly: GCA_004023965.1. Lineage (NCBI taxonomy): Eukaryota > Metazoa > Chordata > Mammalia > Carnivora > Mephitidae > Spilogale > Spilogale gracilis. The sequence goes on along the minus strand of PITA01008471.1, from coordinate 21,903 downwards.
TTAAACAAAAACTGCTGAGTCATAAAATACAGGCCATTAGTTTGCCACAAGACTAATTTCCCCTCTAGAAACTACGTCACCCGTATTTAGTGCTTCTTGTCTATGTAGGAGATTAAAATGACTTATGTAAGATGATCTAAGGTGATATCCCATACCTGTAGCTTCACAAACTACTCAACACCTTTACAGAAAGAACTTTTTTTTTTATTTCTCATTGTTTCTGTCCATTTGGCCATAACTGTTGCTCTTTGTGTCTTGTCATAGTTACATTAGGCTTTCTGAAATTTCCCATCCCCAATCGAGTTGTTTGTTACAACAGTATTTACATTCTTCTCTGAATTTTTTTTGTTTGTTTCTTCTCTCTTATCTCAATCACACTTGCTGGCTGTCTGAGAATGTTCTCTCTTCAAATTCCAGTTTGATTTTAATGTATTTCCTCTGTGCTGTGACCCGTGATTGTTATTTACAAAGGAAAATAAGCAGAACTGAGATTAGCTACTCACATTTTCAACAATCAGACATCTGCAAAAACTCACACACCTAACTTTCATCCTGAACCTCTTCTTTGTCACATTTGGAAAAACAGAATGATTAACATCTATGGTGTGCATATTTTTGAAGGCAGTTGGGACTTTCAGGCTAAAATTATTATGTGAGCAAAACTGAACACATTCTGTTTTAAAACTCCATTATCACACAAGCAATTAAATTATCTGCATGTATCACAATCTATATTTTTAGAATTATTTTGTGCCTTTCTCAGTGAGGTATTTATCAAATTAATCATGGATTTTTCTCCTAGCTGTTTGAGCTTTATCCTGAGTTCAATATCTTGCACTGCAAGTCGACAATTAAATTCTTCTGCTTTTCTCTAATTAAGCACAGAAGAGTAATTCTAATATTTATGTTTGCCGTAGAATGCTAGGTGAATTTAAGAATTTTTATGGAGAAGTCACTATAGAACACCTATTTTTATAATTAAGGGACAAAGCAGTTCCACTATATTACACTATACCTTAAAGAAGTGAATTCACAGCACCTTGCTTAACTCATTCTATAAACTTTGTTTTACACAGTTTTGTGTCAATTAGGCACTTATGATTAGTATACTTCCAATAATTAACATTAAGAATAATCATCAAAACCTGAAGCTCTATAAAGAGTTAACACAATAAACTATTTTCAGGTACCACAGAAGAATTTATTTGATTCCAGCTATCTGTCTAGCAATGTCTTATTATTTTTAGCACCTTCAGTAACTTATATGTCTTATTATTAATATTATTCCTAAATACATCAAAGTGTAACAAGATTTCACTCTTTTTGTTTGCTAACTTCAGCCAAGTATATCTAAGCAAGTATCATAGACTCATTTAGAAAGAGTTCCCTCCCAGGGACCCCGGGTCAAATACAACAGTCCTCTTTTCCCTGGAGTTGCCTGTATGCTGAATAGATTAAGCAATCAATTATTTGGCTAGAAAGTATAAACATTTCAGTTTCTTTTGGCTTTGGTTAAAGCAAATGAGTTCTTTAGCGTGCCTGAAACTGTCCCGAGTAATCTCCCATCTGCACTAAGCTGAGGCATAGTCGCCTAAGGAATACATACTGAATGCTGATTCAGCAAAACAAGACAAAGCCAAGAGACAAAAGCTGTGCAGATATCTGATTGCCTGTTCGAAACGAGCCTTCTTGGCAAAGGATGCTTTGGACACTGCGCCTCAGGATGCTCCCTACCCTAGCACTGCTGTAGCAAGTAGCCGAGGGCAGGAGTAATCCACCAGATTTGTGCCTCAACAGCATGCCCTGCTCCTGCCTCCGCCTTTGGGTTTCTCCTTCACCACCTCTCAGCACCTCCTAAAAAACGTGTTCAGCCATTCTGACGCATGTGCGTTAACTTGACGGTACTTGCCAAGACCATAAAGCAAAACCATGACGAAAGTAGAATCGTCTATCAAATGGTGATAGGCACAGCATACGAGAAAGACCCATACGATTTTGAGGTTAATTGGATAACTCATGGTATTTTCTTGCCATAAAGCAGTAAGTAGATAGGTGAAACTTTTTTCAGACACTATTAAATCCCTTTTCATCAAAAAAAAAAAAAAAGAATTGGCATTCACCTCACTACATTTTCTATTTCCCAAGTGGTTATCCAAAAGAAAGAAGAAGTGCCAAATTAATTAGGAGGGAGTGGTATCGCTGCATTTCCAGAAAGAACTTGCCTTCTCATTTTAATGTGGACACAGAAGATCAAAAGTATGTACTTACTTAAGGGTTGTTAGTTGGTTTTGCTGTCAAAGAAACAAAAACCTCTTTTTTGTAGCCTCAGGGACATCTTATTAATGGAAATTAGCATCTGATTCTTATTACCATTTCCACAATCTCATATCCCACAGATCAAAATATCCAGGATCCATTACTCTTTTGTGAATACTCAACTAGTCCCCAAAGAAGTTCCTTAGTATCTGATCTCCAAAATCACATATTATTTGTCTGAGTCGAACACATGTACACAAACACGCTTCCCAGCCTTTACACACAGAAGCTGTAACTCAATCCTGTGGATCATGTTCTCCGTTTGCCTAATGAAGGGCATTATTCAGTCAGCAGACATGAAGGAGCTATGAAGTCAACCATGGTCATGGACTTCACTTTCTCAGAGTGAAGGAAGCAGACTAGGGACCCCAAAGCCTTCCTATCACAATACAACCAAAGTCTGGAAGAAACATGCTTCAAAAGTATTCATGGACTCATGACAAGCCAGAAAAATCTGTAAGGGTAAAATCTAAGCCAAAATGACAACAACTATGCACTTTAACCAGAGAAGGTGGCCGTGAATGGTGCAAGATGGCCCTGCGTAGTACGACCCAGAGTGATGCTGAGATCAGAGCCAATGCCTTCAGACTGCCACCAGGTGCTCGGGCTGGCTCTAAAATGTGTGAATTAAGATGGAAACCCTGAGGTTATTACAGGGGTGTCCCATGTTATGAGCAAGTTCTGGGCTTCAGCCAAGCAAGTCAGATTCTCCCCCTCAGTCAGAACCACAGTATTCTCACAAGTTAAGTTCAACTGAATAGAGCCAGGAATTTTTCCTGAATGACAAAAAACACCCCTATAAAATAGAATGACATGAGGGACAGTGAATAGAAACTAGAAGACAACAACTTTAGATCTTCAAGGACTTAAGTTAATGAAATTGGACATTATAAAACAATGTAAATTATTTAAGAGAAAAAAATGCAAGTTTTTTTTTAAGGTTTTGTTATTTATTAGTCACAGAGAGAAAGAAAGCACAGACAGGAGGAGCAGCAGGCAGAGAGAGAAGCAGGCTCCCCACTGAGCAGGGAGCCAGACTTGGGACTTGGTCCCAAGACTCTGGGATCGTGACCAGAGTCAAAGGTAGATGCTCAACCAAATGAGTCACCCCTGTGCCCCCAAATGCAAGTTTTTTAAGAGAATAAGTAATAAGAAGCTATTATAAGACTGATTTGGAAAAGAAGCATAATTCTAGAATAAAACTTCACAATTAATACTCAAAGGTTACTGGAGGATCAGAAGAGAGATCTGAAGGGAATACAAGGAAAGAGAAAACTTAGAAAAGAGAAGGGATAAATGAGAAGTTCCACCTCCTAGTTGTAATTCCAGAAGGAGGAAAGAAAAACTAGAGGAGACTAATGGACTCCAGAAAAAAGCAGGAAAATTTATTGGAAGATATTTCATTACACTCTATTCATGCACGGGAGGACTCTTTATTTTAAATACCTACTAGGCCACAATCTAAAATGTATTCCTTCATGTGAATCATAACAAATACTTTGAATGCCATTTAATAGCAAGTCTTGCCTACATACATCAGAAGAGATCATTCAAAACAGGATTATTCAGGGGCGCCTGGGTGGCTCAGTTGGTTGGGCGACTGCCTTCGGCTCAGGTCATGATCCCAGAGACCCGGGATCGAGCCCCACATCGGGCTCCCTGCTCGGCGGGAAGCCTGCTTCTCCTTCTCTCACTCCCCCTGCTTGTGTTCCCTCTCTGGCTGTGTTTCTCTCTGTCAAATAAATAAATAAAATCTTTAAAAAAAAAAATAAAAAAAAAAACAGGATTATTCATAGTAGCAAAAAAACCCAGCAATAAGGCATCAATAAGATTATGGATAACATTTTATAATGGTCACAGAGGAATTAATTAAAGAATGAGAAGAATGAATTATAGCAACATAAAATAAGGGGATGGGTTTAAGAAACAGAACAAGGGGAAAATGCAAATGAAGGTGGGTAATGTAATGTTTTATAATTCTATAAGTCCCCAAAACAAACAAAAAAAACTAGACCCCACGTTGTCTAGGAACATTAAATGTTTAGTGGTATTAAAAACAATAACAAAGAAAGGATACCCATAACATTCCAAGTAGTGATTAGTTTTGGTAGAGAAACTAAGATATGAAATTGTGGAAGGGACAAATAGTACCAATATTAGTGTTATTAAACATTCCTATGTTTGATAGTATATCATCAACATTTAGGGGACTGGATGACTCAATCAGAAGAACGTGCAGCTCATGATCTTGGGATTGTGGGTTCAGTCTCCACATTGGGAGTAGAGATTACTTAAAAAAAACATAGTTAATATTGAATGTTAAACCTTAAAATTTACCTAGAGTTTATATATTTTACTTCAATACCTATCAATAGCACCTTAAAAATGTATCCAGCAGTTTCCAGGTAATTCTGTTTGTTCACTCAAATCTCTTCTCTGTTTTATGTAAAATTCCAAAAAGTTAATTATTCAAAGTCCCAGGCCACAACCCATCAGAAGTAGCAGATTAAAGGGTAAAAGAAAAATTCCCAGGAAACAAGTAGAAACCAATCCCTATACATCAAACAAGGAATGAAATTCATGAAATAATCTCTAAGATTTTGGCTCAAGGGGCTGCAAAATTATTGTCATCCAGCACAGGAATTATTTAATATTCCAAGAAACAGATCGGCACCTTCCAGGCTTTAGCATCACTATGGAATAAGGTAATTGACTTTCCTGGGTGGGGAGGGGGTGGATAATGGGTCATGAGGCTCAGGAGATCCTGTTACATTAGCAAAGAAAGAGGAGGCACCCACCAAAAGAAATCTCAAATCAAGTGGATTAAGTAAATGTTGTCCACTCCACATCTGGAAGCGAGGGCCCATTCATACTCCACAGAGTAACTGTGCCTGCTTCACTCCCTAGGTCACCTGCCTGGTTCCTGAAGGCATGTGTGTGTGAACCGTGGATTACCAACTCTTACATAAAATTAATGGCAGGGGCCGCCTGGGTGGCTCAGTTGGTGAAGTGTCTGCCTTGGACTCAGTCGTGATCTCAGAGTCCTGGGATCAAGTCCTGCATTGGGCTCCGTCTTCAGCAGGGAGCCAGCTTCTCCCTCTGCCTGCTACTCCTCCTCCTTGTGCCCTTTCTCTTTCTCTCTCTCTGACAGATTAATACATAAAATCATAAAAAAAAAAAAAAAAAAAACCTAGCAGGGCTCCGGGCCTGTTTTGCTGTCTTTGGCAAAAGAAAAGAGGGCTATGGGCAGTGGACTGTCACAGGTGGATGGAGGGAGATGGAAGGCTGTCCCAGGAAGAGAAAGCAGTGCAGGTGAAGGGAAAGGTGTCACTTCCCATTCTCGACCCTTTAAAGTCCTGATGGCATGCTAAGTATTGGGACATGGTCATTCTGGGTCTCCAACAGCACCACATCGAGTTGGGGCCAGGGTCCCTGGCAACGTTAATGTGTAGCTCAAGGATCTGTGGTACCTTTCAAAGGTTTTTTGGCAGCGTTCCTTGTTTCCGACTTTGCATTTAGACTCGGTCTTGCAGAGCTGAGGATATCACCTTCCACTATGTGCTGCTGCTGAAGCACATCTGACTTGATTCTGCACAAACTGCCTAGAGCACCAAAATCAAATCTCTTCCTAAATCCCTCCACAACGCCAACCCAAAATTAATTAACTCAACAATTAATGGTGACCACGACATGTCTCTGCCTTCCATGCAATTAAACCCAGCTAGTTATTAAAAAGGAGAGTAATTGAATTATTCGACTAAAATAAACCACCCTTTACGGCAAATGACTCATTTATTATTGAGTAATTCTCTCAAGGGCTTTCCATAAGGTTTTTGGTAGAATACAGAGAAGAGACGTATTTGAGGGCTCTTTCCCCAACCGTGGGCAAAAGAGCAAAGATTATCATTTAGACCATAAAACACTAAACATGTGTTTATTGTTTTTATAACAGGTTATCAGTTATGTAAAGGCCTAAATACAATTGGCCAGTTAGAACATGATAGTATAACGTACCACATTTGTACAAATACACTGAATTTTTTTTCATGTCATAAATGTATAATAAATGATCCTGACTTGGGATGCCCACCTCTGTTGTCGCTTTGCCATTAGCAAGATCACGGACTTTAGTTAGCTCGTTTGGCCTGGACTATGTTATTTTGTCTCCCATCATGAAAGAGAAACTCAGTATTACAGTTTTGTATGAGATAAATAGGACTCCTTGCCCTGCCACTTACAAGTGGGGGTTAATAAGTTCTTTAAGCCTCAGTTTTCTCATTCATGGAAAGGGACTCATGTAAGGAATATCAACCTTAAAGAATCTGGAGATGGATGAAATGAGATTTGCAAATCCCTTACCTTGCCACCTTCCTAAAATGTGGTAACATTGTCTTCTACGATCTAAGGAGACACCCAAATGAATACATGAAACAACAGACTTTTTTTTTTTTTACTCTACAATGTTTCTTTTGGTTTATTTTACACCTATAGTCTTGATTTTTCCCCTAATTTGCCTAAGTTTCTCTAAATCTTCTCTAAGACATAGATGTATATTTAGCACAGAAGAGTACTGCATTTACTACAAAAAAAATGTATGTATTACAAAATAGTTAATTGTATAAAATGCATCAAGTGACTCTAGAAACAAGATACTGTAGCTGGGATTAAGATCCCAATACTCATGTTTGAAAAGAGAGAGGTCTTTAGTATAACTCCCTTCAGACCTAGCTTCATTTATTTTGAGCTGAATCACATTTCTTTTTTTGTTTTGTTTTGGTTTTTTAAAAGATTTTATTTATTTGACAGAGAGAAACACAGCTAGAGAGGGAACACAAGCAGGAGGAGTGAGAGAGAGAGAAGCAGGCTTCCCGCCGAGCAGGGAGCCCGATGTGGGGCTTGATCCCGGGTCTCCAGGATCATGACCTGAGCCGAAGGCAGTCACTTAACCAACTGAGCCACCCAGGCGCCCTGAGCTGAATCACATTTCTAACAATGCCTGCTCCAAGATGGGTAGGATCAGCCTTATTCCTAAAAATGCACAAATGACTTGGAAATGGTACTAGGACATGGAAGTGGCCGCTTTTGCTTTAAAGCTGTGGATGTCCATAGTATTGGTCTTGAAAGCGTTCCTAGGGTTTTCATGCTGTGAAAAAATAATTGAGATATTTCACATAATTGATATTCTAACAAAAGTCCCTGTAGGCCAAGAGGGACACTTGATGTGGAAGTGCTTAGCTTCCTCCATGTTTTCTATGAATTTCACATAAATACAATTTTATGACAAATATGTTTCTGGTTACTAAGAGAAATGATACAGTTCATTATTTGCCCTGGGAAAACAAGGCATGGAGCCAAAGATATACATATGAGAAGAGAAAGCTTCCAGGGGCCCTATTAGGGAGTTCCCATCAAGATTCCAGAATTCCTAGGGGAAGCTGAAGTGATAGGATGATGTTCCGCAGGAATGTTTTCACGTTTGGGGTGAGTGAATATGCTAAGAGATAATTCAGAGGCATGAAAAATAGGGGTGCATAGGAATATCAGAAGGTGAAAACATATCTCGTTCACTGTGTAAACAGAAGGGAGGGGAGTTGAGGTTAATGGGCCAGAAGTGGTTGCAGCCAGAAGAGTGCAGACTTTTCTGAAATCCCCGTTTCCCCATGCAAATATGTCTACTCCCCAGTTCATTCTGTTCCTCTGGACTCTTAGCACTGACAAAATTTATATCCATATACTGGAATCAAAACAGAGTTCTGTGCATTTGTCTAAATGCCACTCAACATAATCCCTTTCTCTTTGTGCACAGTCCATAAAGAAGTCAATACAGCTCTGTAATTTATTGAGACGTCAGCTCAGCAAACTTAGTGGGAGCCTGGAAAGACAGACTACAGCTTCTCTCTCCCTTTTTAAAGATGCATTGACCTCATGCAGGGAGCACTTCAAGGAGTTTTGTCTGGATGATCAATACATTTCTATATTTATAAGCCTAATCAGGGCCCATCTGCTTTTCTGCTCAAGTGCTGCTCAACAAGAGAGTCACATAATCAAAATTATAAACTTTATTGCATTGATTTTTTTGTTCTACTTGGTACTCAGACCACAAAAATAATTAAATATTTTCATTTTAATAAGTGTAGCTTGACACAAAATCATTTCTGGGGGAAATATTTCCCTAACGTCAGGACTATGGCATCTTCTTCTCCCAGCCCTGCCATTTCTCATTCTAATTATTAGACTTTAACAGGTCCAAGACTTAGTTTTAAATGCTCTGGTCTCAAAACTTAACAGCTGTTCCCAGGGCCCCATATGGAAAGCCTGTCCGCTGCCTTGAACTGACTTCGATGGCGCTGTCCCTGAGAGCCCCCTCTCCACCAGATAGACCGGAACAGCAACTTTAAGTCCTGAAGGGTCATCTATAAATACATGCATTTCACCATGCTTCACCTGCTGTTGTTTCGCTGAGCCCAGCGCCTGCTGCCCTTACTCATAGAGCAGCAAACATCCTTGGAATGAACTTTTTTTTTTTCTTTTAGAGGGTGGGAGACAGAGGCCAGGACTGTTTAACGGGCTTCATCAAAATGTGACGGGGAGTTCAGAAAACAGAAACGAGGATGGCCAGCTTGGAGGAAGGATAACAAAAGGAAATAACACCTCACGAGGAAGAGGATAGGCTGGCCTTGAACTTGCCCATGCGTTAAGTGAAGGCATCTCTCTGGAGCCTCATCATGTCACCTCAGGCTGGCCTGTGCAAGTTTATCACGTGGTTTGGGGGGTGTGAGGGGCCAGTAACCACATCTGTCCTACCGGCCGCATCCAGGCCACTGCCTGTGTGGATGGGCATTTTTTTTCACTATGAAGGCAGTTTTTCCACTTAGGGAGATGAATTAGATCTGAAGACACCTAAATGCTAAGCATTTTCACTTTGCCTTTGAGTAGGCTTTCAGCCTAATTTAGGCCATATGGTGTCTTCCTCTGGCGATAAATATGCCCTTCCTGACTTTTAGGCTTTCTCAGCCATGGGATTTCTGAATTACAACCTATAGTTCTCTCTGGCCTTCCTAAATTCTTCAGAAGCACAAATCAGTCAGCATTTTCTTGTGGACAAATTACCAGACTATAGAAAACCAAAAGAGTGGGTGTTGCAAGTCAGTATATGATATTGAATTTTTAAATAGGTAAAAATAGTCAGAGGTGATTTCTGATTTTACTTTGGCATTTGATCATTTTAGTGGAAATGATAAAGCAGCTGTTTCCATCTGAAAGTTTTTGAAGATTCTCCTAAATATTTTTCTAGTCAATGTCCATTGTGTCTTTTGTCACATCAACATAAAAAATGTGTGGGTTTTTTTTTAATATTTTATTTATTTATTTGACAGAAACACAGCTAGAGAGGGAACACAAGCACGGGGAGTGAGAAAGGGAGAAGCAGGCTCCCCCCAAAGCAGGCAGCCTGATGCAGGGTTCCATCCCAGGACTCTGGGATCATGAGCTGAACTGAAGGACGATGCTTAATGACTAAGCCACACAGGAACCCCCCAAAATTTGTTTTTTAATGACATAGATAAAATTGTATGTGAGCTCATGAATGGTGAGCAGCCCCATAAAGCAAAAAATTAACTGTCAACTTTCCAAATGCCAGAAAAAAAAATCTTATTTATTTTTCTTTATGGAATGCATGTGGTTTTTGCAAAAATCTTCCCAAAAAGTTACTCTTTGAGGCCCTGAGACAGTAAAACAAAATAGTGTCCAATAATGGCATACTACAGCAGTGAGTTTTCAGTAAATAGAGCTAAAACTCAGATTATGAAGACATGCCTTTATCTAAGCAGTTTAGTCTCTGAAGCTTTATATGCAATGTTAAGTTTCAAAAATTAAGGAAATTATTTGAGATAAGTAGTCTTTTTTGTAGCAAGCACTCAAGATGTGGAATTGTCTGAATATGGATGGTGACAAAGTGGGGGCCTCTGAAGTAGTGGGGATTCTACGTGTTCATTTAAGCCAAAACATACATTTCATTTTCTCTCCATCTCTACAGTACTTGACTAGCCTGTCAGAGAATAGATGAACCCACTAACTTCTAAGATATTCAGATCATACTGAGATCACTTTAATTGTTTAATCTAACATCGATCTAGGACCTACCTTGTAGTTTTTGGTCCGAGGCACCAAATAAATTTCTTGGAGTCAAGTTTAATTCTGTTTCTCATGAACAGAAAAAAAACAAAAAACAAAAAAAAACAAAAAACAAAACTTGCCTCATCTTGGTAAGTCCCTTGGGTTTCAGACTTAAGAGGAATCATGAGGTTTGGATAAATTGATGTGTGAACAGCATGTATGACAGTGTGAGTGGAGTTGCCATAAATTAATGAGTTCTCAAAGATCAAGCATCGTATGGGAATGCAAAATATCACACTGTCACACTGTAGAATGTTATATCAGGCATAAATGTCTGTACATCATTTAATCATACTGTATATAATACATTTTTATCTTAAATCTCAAATATCTTAACTAGGCAAACTTTCCATATTTTGTCAATTTTAATGCTCTTATAATTTGATGGGTCAATTGCTGGAATGAATATACACACATACCTACTTGCATCTACTCTCACACACACACACACACACACATGCACAAATACATATAAAGAAACCAGGAACAAGAAACTGGTTATAAAACCAGTATGCATATAGGTATATGCATATATATGAACATATATATACACACAAACACACATACACACAAAGAAAAACATATATATACACATATATGATACGAAAAAACAGCAATTTCAGTATTTCTGATAGAGTTTTTCTAGAGTATGTATATATGTATATATGTATGTGTGTATATGTGTATGTGTGTATATATACGTAGATATATACACACGTGTATATATATATATGATATATATGATACATAATACCTAACACTGGAATCACAGAATAATACTTCTTTTTCAGCTGAAAATACAGCATATATATCTTGCAATGTCCAAAATCCTTAAATAGTCAACTTTTCATATATATCTGAGAGCTAAATCTCAATTGAATGATGTATCATTTTCATCTGATCTCTCCTGTATTAGAAGGTGTTCTTATAAGGTGCTGCAACAATGAGAACAAAGACTATAGCATCTCAAATACAATCTAAGTATATTTCTTTTATGTTGGACAGTGCAGGTTAGAAGAAGCACTGGGCTTCATGAGCTCATTCAGGACCCAGGTTCCTTCTGTTTTTTTACCGTCATGACCTACAGTATATTGCCCTCACCCACACGATATAAACTGTCTTACCAACACATTTCCACTCTAATTCCAAGGATGGAAAAAGAGAGAAGTAGAGCACTAGCAGTTTTATTTTAAGGGGCATGACCTAGCAAGTGGGCACATCAACTTTATTCATATAACCCTGTAATTCATCAGACACAGCTAGATGTGCCCCACAACTCATCCCGTGTCCACATCCAACTGTGGGATAGGTTAGGAAAAGAAACCTCTTCTCTCTGTGGCCACATACTCAGAGAAAGCTGGTGGTGGGAGTGGGGGAGAAAAGAGTTTCATTATTTGAGTTTAAAAGGAGATCATCATTATAGGAAGGAGCTCACAAACTCTTCTGTTATTCCCTTGGAGTGATTATGTTAATTCTAATTTCTTTTACTATCCCTATCTGTCCTAAAACCACAATTTGTATCTTTGACTAAAGCACTAATTATGTGCAAACCCAAAGACAGAATTGAAGATCATGACAAGAGCTTTTTTTAACAAGGAAAAAAAAAATGCTGAAATGGAATTATTTTGACCAAACCTGTGTGCACACCTGTCCTTTCTTGACTGTTTCCTTAGGACAAAATTTCAGAAGTACTACTGCTACGTCAAAGAGAAAGTAGTTTTTTTAGGCTTTTGATAAATATAACCAAAACTTCCTCCAAAACTCTGTATGAATTTATATTCCAATCAAAAATGCACTAGGATGTATTTGTTTCCATCTTTTTATAAAGAATTTTATTGAGGTGTGATTTATATGCTATAAAAGTCCCCCATTGACATTTATATTTCAATGACTTTTAGTAGATTTATATAGTCGTGGAAGCACGCTTCCCTCACCCTAAAAGGTTCACTGCTGGCCATTTGCAGTCAATCTTGGCTCATATCCCCAGCCCAGGCAGACCCTGTTGCCGGTCCCTTAGAGATCCGCCCTTTCTCGAAATTTCATATGAATGGAATCATCCAATACACAGTTTTCTGTGTCTGGTTTCTTTCACTATTTTAAATGCTTTTGAGACTTATCTATGTCATAGCATGTCCATGCAATCTGTTCATTATTACCCACTGTATAAATATGATGTATTTGCGTAGCATTTCACCAGTTGATGGGTATTTGGACTATTCTCAACTTTGTTTTTTTGCAGTTATGAGTAATAAATACCTATGAACACTTCGGTTTCAGTCTTTGGGTAGGCATAGGCTTCGGTTGTTTCTCTCAATCTTGTGAGATTAATGCATTAGTTTTAAATGTGAGAATATGCACATTCATTTGTGCTATGAAAAACTACTCATTCCCACATTTCTCAGAGTGGTAGATTTTTTTTTTCTACCAAGGGTATTTATTCAAAGTAACAGTTCACATTCCAAAGCCATTTCTATTCTGTAAATTTTTCCTGATTTTTGTTGTTGTTGTTGTTCTGAGGAGGGAAATACTCCAATGGTTTCAATGGATAAAATGTGGCATCATCTTCCCTAAGTTGTGGCACACACTAAATTATACAACAATGTGTTAGAAAATACTGCATTCTGATTTACATGTGTGATGCATTTTAGGTTTACATTTTAAATTCAGATACCCATTCAACAATGTTGGTTAGACATCCACAATGTACCAGTTCCTAAGTTTGGGACTAAAGGAACAAAACAGAACAGAATCTGGCTTTCTCTACACAGAGCTTTCCAAATAAGGAGATAATCACAGTACATAGTTATTTATAAAAGGATGCTTACTACCTTCAACAAAACTAGTTTTAGAAAACCTAGATCTAAGAAAAGAAAAACCTCTTTCAACATTCAGAGGTCTGAAAAACACTGCCAAAAGAAGAAATACCCATGCTGAGACCTAAAGAAAGAGAGGTTGGTCTAAGGAAGAAGAAGAAAAACCAGGGAGAAAATAAAGGGGAGGGAAAAACATACACAAAGGAATCAAGTCGTAAGAGTTAACTACATTTGGAGAAATACAGGTAATTTTTATGGGCTAAGCAAAGCTTTTGGAAGGCCAATAACAACAGAAGCAGCTGGAGAAACCAAATGGAAAAAAATCATGGAAGGATTTGAAAGCCAGAGTGAAGCTCTGCAAATTAAATCTATTTTTCCTCCAGTCCCCAGTGCCCTCCATGATGATCCTTGTTCACATCATGAGGTTCAGCTAAAGCTTAAGAAGACCATTTCTGGGCCTTGAAATCATGAGGGTTCATGATACAGGGATTCAGTCTTTCATGGTACCCAGAAACCTCCTTTAGAATTTAAGAAAGTTAGACATCCATAGTAGTTCTGTCTCCCCTATTAGAATGTGGATTCTTTAAGGTAGTATACTGCATGTGCCCAGTTCACCTACAATTTTGGCAATATTCCACAGAGTCCCTTAATTTTAACAAGCTCTTAACAAAGTTGTGTTAAATCACAACAATGGATGTGCTCTCTGTCATACAGATGTTGAATAGGTCCTGATGACTTCTAGGTCTATTTTTGCTTTGAGGAAGTCACTGTTTTGTGGCGAATGGCCTGAAGAAAGAGAGGAAGACTTGATACAGGAAGACAAGCTAATAGTATGGACGAATTATTCAGAGCCAGACAACATCCTAAGTACTTCATGTATTTTATACCTCTTATTTATCACAACTCTGTAATGTAGATTTTCTCACTGTTGGTATTAATATCAGAAACTGTGGCCTAGAGTAGTAAAGAAATTGTTTTCTAAGTGGGATAGCCAGGATTCAAACTCCAGAATTCTGATTCTACACATTACACTCTTAACATTATTATCTTATGTTCTACTGCCTCTAATAACTCAGGGAAATAGTGAAAGTGACCTAAGAGAGCTACACTGTGAAGGTGAGGGTAGTGAAAAGAAGAAAGTTCCTGAAGAAGAGAAAAGCAGCAAAAATTCTACTCCAATAGAGAGGATGGTAGATTTAAGGTTCAAGAGACAAAACTGGCTACCTTGGGAGCCCACAAAGGATAAGAAGAACCACAGCAAGATAGGCTGAAAATGTAGACAAAACAGAATGTGTAGGCTCCTTCCTGTAAATCAGGGACAGGAGCTGTCCTCACCTCAAAGACACTGCGAACCTAATGAAGGATTCTCAGTATGACAAGATAAGAACCCAAAGTAGAGTGGAACAAGAACACTGTGAATGAAAACTGGTGAGAGGAATTAGGGGAAATGAAGGGAAATGGCGCAAGTAGAGATGTGCAGATCAGTTAGCAAGTTGTTCCAAAGCATTTCCAATCTGGGCAAAGGATCATAATATCCTGGACAATAATGACAGTGGTGGAGGTGAGAAAAAGAAGGTAGATGTGAAAATATGTAGGGGAAATACTGATGATACAAATAGCAAGAGGTCACTCTGAAGAGAAGGGAGAGGTGGATTTGGATAACAAATAATGCCTCTCTCAGAAAACAGAACCATTTCTTCTTTTTTTTTCCTTTTTCTTATGATTTTATTTATTTGACAGAGAGAGACACGGGGAGAGAGAGAACACAAGCAGGGGGAGTGAGAGAAGGAGAAGCAGAATTCCCGCTGAGCAGGGAGTCTGATGCGGGGCTCCATCTCGGGACTCCAGAATCATGACTGGAGCTGAAGGCAGACGCTTCATGACAGAGCCACCCAGGTGCCACAGAAAACACACCCATTTCTATTTTTTATAAAAGGGAGGGAGAAAGCAAGCTTTGGTACAGATTCAAGTAAGAATGTTGCGGCATATAACTGAAGAAATTTTGTTGGATTTTTTTGTGGATTTTATTTACTCTGTGAAGCAGAGAGTAGGTCATCTGCTGAGAGTGAAGGAAAGGTAAGGTCTAACACCCACATGGCCTACTTGATGATGATGAGATAAGAGAGTAACAGATAGATCCTAAAGGATAAGCTATTTTATATGCCATTCTTGGAAGAACACTTATACACATATTTGGTACTGAATTTAAAATAATAAAGTCACAATCAAAATGCCAAAAGGGTTTTGATATTAGATTCAGAAAAATAAAATCTAAACCCATATGGAAAAATAAAGATGCAAAAATAAGTACTTTACTGGATTTTAAAGCATGTTGTAAATCAACAGGAAATGAATCAGGAATAGAGTAGAAGAGAACAAAGTGTACAGAACTTCTATATATACAGATATATTAATACATATGAGCTTGAATTTAATACACGTTTGAGGGCAATTGTGCCAGTAAATGGTGAAAATTTATTTTGTAGTAATTGGTTTCTTAGTAGCTACATGGTCATTGGTCACTTTGGAAAATAAATATACTGAATCATATTTTATTCCTTCTGCTGAAATAAATCCAGAATGAATAACAAATATAAATCTACACAAAATTATGTATGAACCAAAAATAGAGAAAATTTGAAATATACTGGAGAACACATGATTTTCTAAGTATGATGTAAAACTCAGAAAGCATACAAGCTTAATGAATTTGATCATGTAAAACCAAAACTACCTTAACAGCAAAATAAAACCGTAAAGTTTGTCAAAACAAAAGCAGTAAAACTGAGGAAAAAATATTATCATATAGGGGAACCTGGCTGTCTAAGTCAGTAAAGTGCACAACTGAGTCTTCAGGTCCTGTGTACAAGCCTCATGGTAAGAATAGACCTTCCTTATGGTCTCTTGTTTGGGTTTGCTATCAACTAATAAAGGATGAAGAAGTCCATTGATACAGTTAGCTTCCCATAGCACCAAGAAGGATGAAGAGTGAATCTGGAAGGGTAAATGGATGATAATCTGCCCAACAGTAAAACTGGTTCTGATTCCAAGCCCTACAGAAAGTTACCTAAGTTGTGACCTTCAGTAAGTCAATTTACCGGATCTTAGACATTACCATATATTATGTTACCTAGGGTCCAATTGAAAGACAGAAACCTCATCAGTAATATCAACAAAAGAATTTGATATAGAGAAGCGTTAACCAGCTAAAATGTGATTAACTACTAAATTGAGTAAACAGAGTAGAGAAATAGTTAAATCAGGGAGCAGCTACTACCTCAAGGGTTAAGAAACAGTGAGAAATAAAGGAATTCAAAAGTTGTAAGATATACTGGTAATGAACAAGTACAATTCATAAATAAAAAGACAGTATCACTGGGATGTCTGGGGGCCACAGTGGGTTAAGTGTTTGACTTTGACTGTGGCTCAGGTCATGAACTCAGGGTGGTGGGAAAGAGCCCCAAATTGGGTTCTGCTCTCAGCATGGAGTCTGCTTGTCCCTCTCCCTCTGCCCCTTCTCCCACCCCACTCTCTCTCTTTCTCTATAAAATAAATAATTTTTTTTAAAAGGACCATATCACTTACATAGGCATCCCCCAAATTGGAATAGTTAGGTAAAAATCCAACAAAATATTTATATGATCTAGTTGAAGAAAACAAATAAAAAAAAAAACCTAATAAGAAAAAAAAAAGTGATAGGAAGCCACAACATTGTAAAGATGTCAGTCCTTGGAAATATTATATACTCTATGAAACCAATCAAAATTCCACCAGGGTATTCTGTGGATACTGAAAAAATTATTGTAAATTATACAGAAAAGCCAAAGATTCAGAACAGCCAACACAATACTGAAGGAGAGAGAAGCACAAAGTTAGAGGACTGGTAACTTCCCAACTTCAAGCTTACTATAAAGTTACAATCATCAGGACAGTGTGGTGTTGGCAAGAGAACAGACAAGGGGATCAATAGAACAGAAGAGTTCAGAAATAGATCCATGTAAATGTAGTTAAGGGATTTTTGACAAAGAAGCAAAAACAAATATAATAAAGCAAAGATTATCTTTTTAAATTGTGATGAAATGACTGGACATTCATATGTAAAAACATGGATGGAGATCCTATATCCTTCACAAAAATGAACTCCCAATGGATTGTAGATCTAAAAGTAAAACATACAAATTGAAAATCCCTAGAATTTATGGGGCGCCTGGGTGGCTCAGTTAGTTGAGCGACTGCTTTTGGCTCAGGTCATGATCCTGGAGACCAGGGATCAAGTCCCACATCGGGATTCCTGCTGGGCAGGAAGCCTGCTTCTCCCTCTCTCGCTCCCCCTGCTTGTGTTCCCTCTCCGGCTGTGTTTCTCTCTCTCAAATAAATAAATAAATAAAATCTTTAAAAAAAAAGAAGAAAAGAAAAGAAAACCCCTAGAATTTAGAATACTTGAATAACTATGGGTATAGTGAGGAGGTTTTACATACAATGCCAAAAACAGAACACATAAAAGAATAAACTAGATTCTGTTAAAGTAAAAAAAAAAAATAAAAACAAAAAAACCCACAAAAGTCTGCTACATTAAAGATAATGCTAAGAGAATGAGTAGGCAAGCCACATGTTAAAAGAAAATATGTGCAGAAGACCCATCAATAAAGGATTGCTATCCATTATTTATGTTTTGTTTCTTAAATTCAACACATGAGTGAAATTTGTCATAGAGATATTTTACTCAGCATCATACTCTCTAGCTCTAGCCAAGGCATTGCAAGTGACAAGATTTCATTCGTTTTGATGGCTGAGTAATATTCCAATACACACACACACACACACACACACACACACACACACACACCACATCTTTTTTATCCATTCATCAGTCAATGGACATTTGGTCTCTTTCCATAATTTAGCTATCATTGATAATGCTTCTAGAAACATTAGGGTACATGTGCCCTTCATATTAGTATTTTTATATCCTTAGGGTACATACCTTGTAATAAAATTGCTGGATCACAGGGAGTTGCATTATTTTAACTTTCTGAGGAATTTCCATACTATTTTCCCAAGTGGCTGCCCAGTTTTCATTCACATCAACAGTGCAAGAGGGTTCCCTCTTCTCCCCATATCTGCCAAGACCTGTTGTTTCCTCTGTTATTAATTTTAGACATAGCTATCTCATTGTGCTTGTGATTTGTATTTCCCTAATGATGAATGATGCTGAACATCTTTTCATGTATCTGTTAGCCATCTGGATATCTTCTTTGGAAAAATGTCTGTGCATGTATTTTGTCCATTTTTAAACTGGATTGTTTGTTTTTTGGATATTGAGCTTATGGGCAGGGAGACGGGTTAAATGAGTGATGGGTATTAAGGACAATACTTGTGATGAGCACCGTGTGTTGTACATATGTGACAAATCACTGAATTCTACACCTGAAACCAGTATCACACTGTACTTTAACCAACTAGAATTTAAATAAAAACTTGAAAAAGAAAAAAAAATATTGCTATCCAAAATAAAGAAACTCTTAAAAGACAACAAAAAAGAAACAACCTAATTAAGAGCTGAAGATCTTAAAAGACATCATACCCCCCAAAAAATACACACACACACACACACACACACACACACATACATATACAGTCACACACACTAATGGCAACTAAGCATACAGAAAGAGTCTTCACTTCATATGTCATTAGTGAAATGTAGATTGAAACAATAAGGACGGGGTGCCTGGGTGCCTCAGGTCATGATCCCAGAGTCCTAGGATCGAGATCGAGCCCCAGTAATCATGGTCCATGGTACTTACAAGAGGCATTTAAAGCCCCTTATATTCCTAGAAAAAAATGCACGTGTGTGTATCTGAGATACATATATATCCTGTACGCATATACACATATATGGCAGTTTTTCCCACAATGGCCACAATCTGGAAACACCCAAGATGTCCTTCAGCAGGTGAATGGATAAAGAAGCTGCTGCACATCCAGACAATGGAATATTTTTCACTATTAGAAAAGAAAAGAAGAGGGGCACCTGGGTGGCTAAGTCATGAAGCAGCTGCCTTCAGCTCAGGTCATGATCCCAGAGTGTGGGACTGAGACCCGCATTGGCTCCCTGCTCTGAGGGAAGCCTGCTTCTCCCTCTCTCAATCCCCCTGCTTGTGTTCCCTCTCTTGCTATGTCTCTGTCAAATAAATAAATAAAATATTTTTTTAAAAAAGAAAGAAAGAAGAGAAAGAAAGGAGAAGGGAGAAGAGAAGAGAGAAGAAAATAGAGCTATCAAGCCCTGTAAAGTCATGAAAGAACCTTAAGTGCATATTACTATTAAGTAAAATAGGCCAATCTGAACTGGCTATGTGTTTTATGATTTCAACTATGTGACAATCTGGAAAATATAAAACTATGTAGACCGTCCAAAAATCAGTGGCTGCCAGGAGGTGAGGGGGGATGAACAGGCAGAACACAGATGAATTTTAGCGTACTGGAAATATTCTGGATGACATTAGAATGCTGTATACATGTCACTAGACATGTGTCCAAACCCACAGAACGTACACCAAGAGTGAATGTAAACTGCAGACTTTACACAATTAGGATACGGCAGTGTAGGCTCATGAATTGTAACAAATGTCCTACTCTGGGAAAGGAGGCGTTCATAATGAAGGAGACTGTGCATTTGGGGGGGCAGACACTCGATGGGAGATCTGTACCTTCCTTTCAATTTGGTTGTGAACCTAAAACCTTCAAAAAAAAAAAAAAAAAAAGATTCAGGCACAGAAAGCCTGACTTGCTCAAAGGCCTCCAGAAACAAAAGCAAAAAGTTGAAAAGACTTATACCTAATTCATTATTGGAGGAGATCCATTAATGTGTCTGACAGGTATGGGACATGCATACTAGAGAAAACCATACAGGTAATGAAATGCTAAATAAATTATTCAAGATATAACTTGAATGAATGAATGAACGAGTGAATGAATGAATGAATAGATGAAAGAATGAATGATTGAACAAATGAACGAATGAAAAAACTACCAATTCTAAGAGCCCAGCATTGAGATTCAGATCTCTTTGGAAAGGGTATAGCTGCCATGGGAACAAGTAGTTTGTCTGGAGCAGATAAATTTTCCAGAAGTCATGGGCCAGAGCTGGTCCATGACAGCACCCGAGGTAGGCACTTCCTTCTTATGCTGGTTCCAGAACCAAACCTCACACTGAAGCAGAAAGGGAATCCCAGCTTGTGGTATGCCCCTTGTGACCTACATTGAGACAGCCTGACATTTAGCCAAATGGCAAAGAAGAAATGTACAAGGGCGCCTGGGTGGCTCAATGGGTTAAGCCTCTGCCTTCGGCTCAGGTCGTGATCTCAGGGTCCTGGGATTGAGGCCCGCATCGGGCTCTCTGCTCAGGAAGGAGCCTGCTTCTTCCTCTCTCTCTGCCTGCCTCTCTGCCTACTTGTGATCTCTCTCTCTGTCAAATAAATAAATAAAATCTTAAAAAAAAAAAAAAAAGAAGAAGAAGAAGAAATGTACAAGGTGCCTGGGTGGCTCAGTTGGTTAAGCATCTGCCTTAGGCTCAGAGCATGATCCCAGGATCCCTGGATCAAGCCTCACATCAAGCACCCCGGTCAGCAGGGAGTTTGCTTCTCCCTCTCCCTCTAATTACTGCTTGCCCGGCTCCTGTTTTCTTTCTCTTTGTCAAATAAATAAATAAAATGTTTAAAAAAAAAAAAAGGAAAGGAAATGTACACAGGAGTCCAGCAAAGTATCAAAATCATGAGAAAAAATGTAGATTTGAATTTGACAGGCAATTAACTGATAACTGGCAGGTGTAGAATAAGCCTCACAAGAAAAATTATAATGACTACCCTTTAATTATTAAATTAAATTATTTAATTATTTAATCATTATTTATTTATTTGATTATGTAATTAATAGTAAATATGTGGATAGTCCTATCTTAATTACTTTGAACAACATTTATTATTTAAAACAAGAACTGTATTGTGAGGCTTGAGGTTGATAAAATCCCCCAAAGGAAAATATGAGGGGGGAATGCTTTATATTGTCACAACTTTAGCATTTTCAATGAAATGCAACAATATTTACTCTGAGTTACAAAATACTAAGATGTATTGTAAACCCTAGAGCAGCATTAAATACACAATAGCAAATAAAGAGGTAAAACAATTAAAATGGAACAGTAGAAATTATTCCAGCAAAATAAAAGATGTCAGGCAAGAAATAACCAAAGGGCAAAACCAGAATGAACAAATATGCAGTAATTTCAAAAGAGTAGACCCAAAACAAAGCATATCAGTAACTATGTAAGGTGATATAGCAAAACATACTCACATTCAAAGGCAGGTATCAGCAGAATGGATGTAAAAATAAGAATTATGGGAAATCAGCCTGAAATGTGATATTTCGCACTTTTGGATCACCATGGGAGACAAGGACCATCGGCAAAAAGGTAGAAACAAGTAAGAGGGACCGGAGGCTTGCCCCCAGAGACAGGGGAGTGGGGGAGGAAGCCCGCAGAGCTGAACCATTGAAAACAAACTCCCCAAAACGAAAGTGCTCTGTGAGTGAGGAACAACAG